>VYXB01006182.1:285651-387588 GCA_013397135.1 Pachyramphus minor
GGGGTCTCACAAGAGTAGAGCAGAGGGGCAGAATCACGTCCCTCACCCTGCTTGTGATGTAGCCCAGGACACTGTTGGATTTCTGGGCTGTGAGTGCACATTGTCAGTTCTTGTTGAGCTTCTCACCCACCAACACCCACAAACCTTTTTTTCTCAGGGCTGCTCTCAATCCTTTCTCTGCCCTCTGTGTATGTGGGCTTGGGATGGCCCAGAGCCAGATGTAGGACGTTGTACTTGGCTTTGTTGAACTGTTCCCACAGTCCAGGGCTTGACTGGAAGCATCTAAACCGGCATCAAAGCTGAACTGCCCACTATGCACAAGATCCAGTGATGTGAATGGGAATGCCCAGCCCTCATTCCTGCCAGCTGTAGTGCCTCTATCCATGGTCTAGGGACCAGTGGTGGATGTCACAAAATGTCCCTTGGCTGCTGTGCAGGGTTTGGATGCCCCTGGGTTTGCACAAAGCTCCTGAGTCACTGCATTATGGTGGTTGTTCTGCTCACATCCCAGGAGCACTCGGTTCAGAGGTTCTGCTCCCACACATTTCACCTTCTCCTCTCTCTCTCAGTAGCACTTTTGGGAATTGCACAGCCACGAAGCCACACGGTGCCCAGCAGTGTTTGCCTGGGAAACAGCAAGCGGCAGAAACGGTCTAAATACTTTCAGGCTTCTGGCAGTTCACAGAGCAATACCCCAGGCAAAGAAAAAGATATCTTGATTAGAATAATTATAATTGTCTTTTCCTTCGGTCTTTCTACAGAAATCCCAGGCTAAATTATCATCTAATTTCAGAGAGCTCCATGACCAAGATTATCTATGAGTCATTTGTAATTATGTGCCAGATTGTATTAAAGCATGAAAATACAAAGGTTTCTCATCAAATACTAAGGGGGTGGGGGAAGAGAATCAAATTACATTGGAGCAAGATAACAGTTCCAGCCACTTTCTGATTCATGGCATCCAGCAAATGCAAAGGGAAAAAACCAGAAAATTCTCATTTTAATAATTGTAGAATTGTGAAAACTGACAAATTACAGGAAATTTCAGTTTAAGGCTGACATACCATCCTCTTCCAGTTCTGCTCTAGAAAACAGTGTAAGGAGCTTTCAGACGGTCCCATTCTGCCTCCACGCTAATTCCCACAGGAATTTCTACAGCAGCTTTGCTCTGGGCCTGAGTTTAGTGTTAAAGAGTGGATAAAAACTGCCCATTTAGAAATGCAGTCTGTATCTATCCAAACACATCTAGCTGGGGGCAGCAAACATGCCGTCTGCCTTTCTGGACACCCTCATACCCAGCAGCAGGCAATATCCCTGGACTTCTGCATCCTTCTCCGGCTGCCTCCCCAGCTGAACACTCTGGAAACAGGAGCTCCATTGGAAAACTGGGGGGCTCTTCTGCAGCAGCACATCCACAGCCCCAGTTGGGCAGCAATCAGTGATGAGTCCCAGAGTCAATCCAGGCATGCTGCATTCTCTATTTTAAATAGCCAGGGGGAAGCAAAGGAGAAAATGTTCCCCATGTGAAAGTGTGGGGAGGAGAGGAAGGAGGAGAGGGGATGCTGGAATTAGAGTCATTGGCTGCAGGGGCAAAGTATGGTATTGCATGTCAAGGGAGACCCAGTCTTGACAAGGCTCTAACGTGTTCGCTTCACTTCATAAACAAATGCACATGTGAATTTTAAATGCAATATTAACATACTATACAAGTTGGGTGGGACAGGACCATTTGTCCTTCCAGAGAGAATAAAGTCCTGTTTTCCCATATTATTGAGCAGTCGTAAACAACAGGGAAATGTCTCTAACCCAAACAGCCATGTAAAGACAAAGCACAAGATGATGATAGCTCCCATGTGACAAAGATCTGGGATGTGTCTCCCCACAGATTTCCATGCCTGTGGTTAACTTGGATACTGCCCATCCATCCATGGCCAGGGCTCCTCCAGGTGCACCTGCCTGCCATGTTCCAGGGCAGCTCACACCTACCTCTACTCTCCACAGGCACAGACGTGGCAACTCAAACTCCCCATCGCACATACAGCTCTTCCAGAGAGATGTTTTGGGAGGAACGGAACTTTTTTTGTTTTCCTTGACTTTGCCAAACCTGGAGTAAGAGCTCTGCCACAACCCACAGGGATTCTCCTTTACTCCTGGGCCCAGAATGGGGCACTGGGAAGGTGTTGCACTGGGATTCATGCCACAGTGCCCTGCTCACAGGCTTGCCCAGCTCTTAGGGGAGAACAGCAAAAGGGTCACATGGATGCCTTAAATCACACTTGGCTCACACGAGCTGGGTGAAGTAAAATCCCAATAGCAGCACTTAGTTCCTCAGCCCCTGTGAAACAAGCACCACTATCCCAAGTGTTTGTAAAAAAAGAGGGAGAAATTAAACAAAAAAATATTTGCATCTGGCACCCTTAATGTGCCATGGGAACCATCTCCTTCGCTCCCAGTCACACACTTACCCTGTGCCTCAAGCCACCCCTGCCAGCTAATTGCCATGGCATTTCACTCTCCAGTGAAAAGAAGAACCCTCCACGTGTGCCCATAGCCCAGTTTTGAAGCCTTCCAGGGGACCTGAAGAATTTTTTCTTTTGCCCAGAAACTCGGCCCATTCCTGCTGCCCAGGAGATGTCCTGCCCTTTTGCTCAACTAAAATAAGGAGGACATGTCTTCTGCAGGATGCCAATGTCTCCTAGACACCTGCCCTGCCTTTTGGTGATTCCCTGCCCCAGGGAAAGGCACAAATTCCTCATTCCCTTCCCAGCCTCACTGGTGTGCCTGAAAACAATGAGATCTTTTAGGTGAAACATCATTTACACGTGATCTTGTCCACACACGTGTTGGCATGAACATCTACAGGGACACAGATGTGCAGATGTTGATCCCAGGTGTGAAGGGAGCTGGCACTGGGCTTCTGCCTTCCCCACCCTTGGAGAAACACCAGACACCTCCACTGCTGGGGGTGCACTGGCATCTTTCAGGAACAGTAGCAGACAGGAGTTTCATCTCCAGCTCCATATGACACTTTAACCCATGTGCTCTCTTGGGAAAGAGACTCGATCCAAAATGTACTTTAGTTTTAGAGGGCAGAGAGAGTTCACGGTCACTGTGACTCTGGGTCAGAAGAGCTCCAGAGGAGGGTGGAGCAGTCACTTCTGGAGGGATCAGAACACCCTGGGAATCCTCCTGGAGGGATTCTGATGAGTCCAAGTCACAGCACACGGACACAGGCACCACAGCAGTGAGCCAGGGAGAGGAAGATATCCGCAGCATTCAGGATGCATCTAAACTTCACACACATGAACTTCAGATTTCATTGATGGAGCCCAAATTAAACAAGCACAGGCAATCAGGACATGACACAACTTCAGTAATGAAGTTGCAGTGTGGGAACTGCCAAAGGAGCTAGCAGCAGCATCAATAAATGTGCGGGGCAAACAGGCCAGCTGCAATTTATTCTGCATGTGCTTAAGACATTTCACATTGTCTTCATTCCTCACAAAGTTTTTGTGATGCCTGTCGCATGAGCACGTTCTAAATGCCAAATTTAGCTTAGCAGCTCCACAAACGCTCCTGCTGCCTGTTGTGAAGGGGAAAATAAACAAAATATTAATCCAAGGTATTTATGGTGCAACATTTTACGATGCCAAGTCAGCCTGGCTATACATTAAAAGCTCTTTTGTTTTGTTTAGTGGCACACGATGGCTGGTTAATAGCAGAAGGGAGGCACTCAAGCCTCTTGTTCCTCAGAGCAATTAGCACTATAAAGGAAGGCTGAGACAGGTGGGAATGGGATTTCCTCACCTCACCTTACCTCACCTCACTCCTGGTGCCTACAAGACTGACACTCTCTCCCAGCAACTCACCAGCAGCTCCTTCAGATTCAGTGGAGAGTGACAGGCAGCCCAGGGAGTCATCAAGCAAAGATGATGGCTTTGAATGAAGCAAAATGTTCCTAGACAGTCTAGGGCTCTCCAGAATACATGTCCATATGTATTTCTGTGGACATGGCTGGCACTGGGAGCACAGAATGGTGAATTTGGAAGTCAAATCTGGAAGGCCACAGCAAAGGTGCACTGTCAAAACAGAGCAAGAAAGTAAGCGAATCCCTGGACATTTTTGTGTGACCATGGGCAGGTGGGTCTGCTTGTTCCTAGAACAACCTGGCATGGAAACCTTCCCAGTTGCAAAGGTCCTTTTTCACTCACCTGAAATGGCAGGGGTCTGTCTTGCCCCTAAGTCCCCTTGGCCACCACACAAGTCAGTGCTGTAATTTGAGAGGAGAGGAGTTGGGTACTGTGACCTCTGCCATGCCAAGCTTGGCAGAACTGGCAGGAGGGGGCTGACTTCCATTCTGCAGGAATCACAGCACTGTGGATGGCAATTTGCTGCTTGTCAGCCCCATGACTGCATGAAGGGCATGTGCCAGGGCTGCAGAGATGTCCTTATCACGCAGTGCCTCTGCTGCTGGGGGCACAGATGTGTCTTGACTGACCCTGGCAAATGGAGGAATTGTGTTTCACTTGGCAAGTGACCTTTCTTTCAGGATAGGCCTCCACAGAAATATCCACTGTTGGACAGAGAATGCAGCAGAACATGACAAGGGTCTGTGTTACCAAAAGGTAGCCCAGGAGCTAATGGAGATGACTGTAGGGATGGTGACAAAAAGACAACAGATGCCTCCTATTTGCTACTTAATATTAAAGCAGAAGACAAGATGCAGAGCTGCTGCTTCCCTTGATAAAGAGGCACCTTCACTACTGAGATCCTGAAGGGCAGTTCATCCTTTTCCAAGCTCCTCCTGAGCAGTGGAGTAGGAAAACACACTGCTGTTATGATAGAAAACTTCTTCTTATGATGCAAAAGATGGAAACTTCTTCACATCAAGTCTTTGGTGCTCACAGGGCTTTTTAGAGCAGCTGTTATTGTCCTTGGGGCTCACAAGTAGAGTTGTTCTCTGCTGAGTGTTAATATCCCAGCAAATGTTCCCGTTTTCCCTGCTGTATATCGGTGAGGGCATTTCTAACAAATCCAACACCAGAGCTCCTCACTACCTTACAGCATGTTATTTCTTGCTGGTGTGTAGCTGTTCCTACACACTCTGTCTCTGGAGAGAAAGGGGAAGGCTTTCCTTAAGGACCTGTGTACAGCTGCAAGGTTTTTCCAAATTTGAAAAAGGGCTTTTGAGATTAGATCAGCCAGATCTAGAAAAACCAGAAGGACAAAGGTCTCCAACAGTGCAAAAAGCTGACACTGAAGCTTGGCCAGGTGTAACAGGGTCAGCAGTCCAGGGAGGAACAAAGGGTTGGACAGGCTAAGGAGGTAGCCAGGCAATTATTCATTTAGTAGGCATTTTTATTGTTTTTGTGAAGCATGATTCATCTCTTAATATGAACAGGGACAGTCAATCCTCTGCCTGTGCAAATGAATCACCACACGCTCCCCTCTCCCTGCTCCTGTGAGGCCAAGGGCCCGCACAGCCAAAACAAACCCTTGGAGGAAGCAGGTCTGAAAGTCAGCAACTGCTCACATGAAAAGAACACAAACAAGAACTTGCATATTTAAAGGGATATAAACCCTCCTTGTCACAGGCTGGGTGTTATGGATGTGGGTATATTCACATAAGACAGCTCACACCTCCAAAGAAGTTGGCGCCGGTTGCTCAAGAGAGAAATACAGGACTGGAAGGACCATCAAGGTCTGGAAAGGGTTTTTTTTGACAATGATGTTCCTACCTGCTTTCAGCATCTTAAGCCTCAGGAAATTTAGCAAGCATAGAATAAGAAAGCCAAGTTTCACAGGGCTGTCCTGCATCAACAGGATCTCAAGGCTCTCCCACCTAATTTTTCATATCCACACATGCTGCTGAGATCCAGAAAGAGATGTCCAGAAGGAGGTGGTACACTGCTGTCCTGCCTGCCAGGGGGCTGCCTGTAAGCTTCCCCAAAAAAATTTCTTGACTGCAGCAGTGGAATGAGGTGAATATATGAGAAATGTAATATTTCTCCTGAACTGCATCAAGCTAATGACATTTCCCTCTCCCCTTGCACCTGTGTAAATCACGGCGTGACTGTGGAACTCAATGATGCTACACTGATGTAAAACCACTCTCGTGAGGGAACCAGTTGCTGTAAATCATCCCCTTCTATTTCCTATTACATAACCCGGTGCCAAGTCCCACCAAAAACATGGGGAAAGCATTCACGAGATTTTTCCGAAGGCAATAGTCTGTCTAAACACAACTTTAAATGTCTGCTAATAAAGTTTTCTTCATCTCATTAAAATGACTTGCAAAACCATCTGCTAGCTAATAAAGACTTTTTAAGGCTTTAATATTTTATTTTATAATGAAATATACTAAGCGGAAAACAGGACACGTATTTAGAAAGACAGAATGGCAACAATCTGCTGTTCTTCCACAGAAAGCTGATGATGTTCACTCCCATGGCTCATTAAAGATACTGAACACTTCAGCTCCCTGAACATTTCTTGTACAAATACTGTAATTCCTAAATGCATCCACATTTTTATACAGACTGCTCCCAGACACTGCAACATTGCTGATATCACACTGTTTTCAGGTTACAAAAAGGTAGATTTAATTTTCATGTCCAACTCCATTCCACTTGGTTAGCTTTTGACACCTCAAATATTTATTGCAGATGGCAGGGATTCCAGTGGGCAAATTTGCTTCCTCTAGAGGCATTTACCCTTCTGCTGGTACATGAGGTGACCACAAGGCAGGACTTTCACTCAGCCATAAGGGTGACTCTTTCTGGCACCAGACTGAGTCTTGCTGAGCATCAAGGGCTGCACCAGCCCAGGATGCAGCCCAAAGTTTTCATGAGCTGCCATCCAGAAGCAAAACCCACTCCTGTCCCTAAACTCTCCTCCAGAGTTGGTAGGGAAGTAGCTGTCACTCCTGCTTTCCAGTTAAACCAGACTGCCTGTGCCATGCTCCCAGCTCAGCCCTTTCTCATATGCTGCACCCTCAGAAGGATTCTTTTCCTATGTATGGCTTCTTTTTCTGTCACTCCCGGATGCTCCTGTGGCTGCGTTGTTCCTGCATTCTGCACTAATCTCACCATATTTGTAAGGGCGCCTAACACACAGCAACTAGGAGCAGCACTTCCAGAAAACTGTTTCTCAACATCCCTCCTTTCCAAAAATACCAGTGACTGGTACATTACAGAAAAGGGCAGACAACACAGATGCTAAGGGTCTATGTGTAATTGCCAAAATCCCTTGGTGGTTCAAGACTCCCTCAGCTCCCATGTTCACTTCCTTAAGTGGTCCCCACGAAACTGTACAAGAAATCGGGAATTATCTTGGTGAGATCATCAGGGACAGCAAAGCAGCCAGACTCAGAGCAAAGGCATGGGCGAGACGCTGAGCAACAGCACTGCTCTTTCCAGGAAAAGGAGCTGTTGCCATTACATCCTACTCCCTTTGCCTGCAGAGTCACAGAGCTGTGCAGGATCTGTCTGTGAATAAGTTATAATCACTAACAGGAGGTGAACAAGTTCAGCGTCACGCCCATGTGAGCACTTAACGGTGAAGAACAAGGGAAGTTGTGGGGAGCCATCTGAGATTGTTTTACCACCCCTCCTTTGCAGCATTTGCAAGCACAGAGCCCACCTCGGGGGTGAAATGAGGGGGAATTTCAGGTCGCAGCTTAACAGACCAGATCTCCTCCACTGTGTTTCTTGCTTGCATCTCCACCTCTGATGTGGGACATCCCTGGCTCTGATACCTGGAGCAACTGATATTTTCATGCTCCAAGTTTCACCATAATTCTCTGCTTGTGCTGCTTCCCCCCACTTTTTGTCTCATTTGATGTCTCTGCTCCTCAGTAGTCATTGCTTACTCCAGCTGAGCACTGAGGACCCTGCTTGGAAGGAAAGCTGCAATCCCCAACAAGGTCCTTGCAATTTATGGCAGTAGAGGGAGTAACTTAAAAACACACAAAACCACCCTCCACTCCAAATCCCCAGAAGCACTTGCTGGGATGGCAAGCCACCCTATGGCCCAATCAACCTAAGATATACCCAAGAATTTAATGACAGCTAAGCCTGGCTGGGAAAGTAGGCTTGAAATGACACTGGAAGAGCCACAGCCTTCCTTCAAAATCTCAGCTAAGTCCTCCAGTGTCTGTGTCTTCATCCTGCCTGCTGCTGATCTTCACCTGAGGTGTCGCAGATGGCCTCCCTTTCTTATCTCCTTCTGAGCTTCATACCTGCTGTGGTAAAGGTGGATTAACAGATGGGACTGATCCCTGGCTTCAGGACCCCCAAACATCACTCTGCAGAGTGACTAGTGCAAGTGCTTCTCCCTACTCACATGTGAGACATGCTGGGACAAATATAATCTCCTAACTGATGCATTATCATCTCTCACCTGAGGTGTGGCTCCTTTCACTCTGTTACAGCCACAAGCAGTAGCAATACCTGGGGTCTGTGCTGGGCAGCTTTACAAGGGTTGGCACTACCCCTGCTGATAGAGACCTTTTGCTTACCAAGCGGCCAGGGGAGATCAGAAAGTCTACACTTGCACATGTGCCAAGAGCACTAGCCAAAAGTGTTTTCAGATGGCATTTTATTAATGCAGTGCAGCCAGCAACTCTGAACCAACATATATTATACGGGGAAGACGAACAAGATGAAAGATCCTTCATCTTACCGCAGGCAGAAAATACACTCAGACTCTTCCTCATGGTGCCCGACGGCCCAGAAAGAAAACACAATGATTCACATCGTGCTGATTTGCTGTTGGAGACCTCAGAGCTTACGGTAGGTCCTACTGATTTAGTGCAGCATGCAGCAGTATCTAAAAATTTCCCAGTGGCCTTGCGTAAGAGTTTGCCTGAAAACAGTGACTTGTTTTGAAATTATTTGCTTTAGCTGTATTTCACCCCGTGCCAACCCATGAATCTCACCTGAATTGTGCTGGTATGTGTTGGACTCTCCTTCAGTGAGCTCCCAGAATATGAGCACGAATCAAAGTAGATACAAGAATTTATCCTGTTTCCCAGACACAATGCTGCACTGAAGAACCATTATTCAGTTACAACAGATCCACGTCAGACCACCTAGAACGTCCTGACAGCCGCAGCCATCCCCAAGCAGAGCTGAAGGGGGAGGTACCATGTGCCACATGCTGCAGCTCTCTCACCACTGAAGATCCCTTGTCTCATTTATCTTATAAGCAGCAGAATTCGTAACACCTCTTTGCTGGTTCATTAGGCAAGGCAGGAAGTTGTGTCTGACAAACAGAGTAAGAAGTGGCTTTGGGTGACATATCACTGTGTTACAAACTGGTTTTATCCCACAGCACTTCTACCCCTTCTTTCACTACTGCTACGACTTCTAAACACTGTTGTTAATGGCACAGGTCCTTGACTGACATGAACTAGCAAAGCTCTTACTGCCTGATGAGACACCACAGGAACTGCACCAACTCACAGCCACTGTCAATATCTACCACAGATAGTCTCACATCACCTTCGTATTAGTTGTTTGTGGTTTTAGGTGATCCCTGACTGCAAACAGACACCTGCTTAGGGCACAGATCACATTCACTGCATGGGACTTTCATTCCAAAATGTTTGTTCCGAAATTCTTATGGGCCCAAAGGTATTTAACAAAGCCCAGGATGCAAGAATGGCAGACTCAGGAGACCCTCACCCAAAGGTAGGACAGGGGCCAGAGAACCCCTGCCAGCCACCCCACCAGCCATGTGTGCCATCCTCCAACACGTGCCCTGCTCCACAGCAAGGTGGTACATGAGGCCGGCCTGGGCTGTGTGGGCAGCAGGGGAGCCTGTTCCCTGTCAGGGTTATAACAAGGCAGAGCTGAGAAATGAGCACGTGGCTTTTTATTTCCCCAAAATTCTCAGATTCTTCTTCAGCTATAGGTGGGGGGCAGGAAGCATCTGCACCAAGAGAGAAATCCAGACCATGGGCAGTGAATGCTCTATCCATTAACCAGAGCTGGGGCAGCAGCATCTCAGGGCAGGGTTGGAAATCACACCTCGACCTGTCAAAAGCAGAGGCATGTCAGAAACAACAGCATGGTCAAAGACTTCAATTTTTAATGCAGCTGTGAGACCAGCTATGTTTCCACAGATGCTAATATTATCCTTGGTCCATTCCTGTTCTCACTGCCTCTTGCACAGTCCAACCCACAGCATTACAAAGAATATTCCCTCATCTTTCTGGTTTTCTCAATGCAGCTTGTTTTTCTCCTTAACACCAAACTACAGCCCTTAAACCCACTCTAATTAATTAATCTCCTTTTTTTTTTACTAAAGAGGAACAATGACACTTCACCATCTCTTCCTCACCTGGCTTGGTGTCCTACCCTCCAGTGGATTACCCAGTCTACAATGGAGAAGACAGTGCAGGATATACCATGAAACAGAAGGAATCTGTAATTGTTATGTGGAAAATAGACAACACTGCCTCACCTCTGCTGCTGCCAAGATGCAGCTTTTGCCCCACTTGGTCTCTGCATACAAATACCTTCTATTTTTCCCACAGAGGAGCACTAAAGAAAAATTACCTGCTAAGCACAGTGTTGGTGTTGTTTCTTTTCATTGCTTTGTTCAAATTCCTTCAATTTGCTGTATTTTCCTCCTTTTGAAGAATTTAGAAATTTTACTAAGAGCACTGAGAGCAGTGAGAAAGCATTCTTGTTGCAATTTGGCGATAGAAATGGATATACAGTGACTGCCATCCCAGTGCCCAGTACTGTGCCATTTAACTGCCCACTCACACAATAACAAATGCATGGTGTAGACCAGAGTCGTTAAATCCTGTGCTCCTGGAGTCACATGGCAAGATGGGAATTTCATTTTGCATTTTTATGAACTGTGTGTGCCTCCCTCATTTCCATGAGAATGCACAACAGGTCCCATAAGAAAAAAACAATTACGATGAAGGAACTCACCAAGTAAATTTGTTGTGCCGTAAGTCATGAATTTTCACCCAGGTACCTTTCTTGTGTGCTTAACCCCTTTCACTAAACAACCACTCACCCAGGCCACTGCCAGGTACCAAGGTGGGCATAAAAAATGCTGATTAATATGTTGTAGGTCTTCTTACAGATGTGACAGGAGTAGAAAACTGTAACAGTCTTTTCTGCATTACAAAACATGAACCTAAAACCAAGTGTGCTATGATCTACTGGTGACAAATGAAGCTAGTATAAAGCCTTGCAAGATTTCAGCTTTATTAGCATTATTTAACATCAGGGACCATTAAAGGAGGTGTATTTAATGAATGCAGCTGGGGGGACAGAATGGTTTTGGTTATGAAAGCCTGGTGTGGTAGAGAAGCAAAAAACTACAGGACAAAGCCAAAAGCTGTGCAGCTTGGGAAGAACAGAAAACACGAGGCCAAAGTGGTCAGTACTTTTTAACAGCTTAGATGTTACCAGTGAGACAAGCATCAGTGACGGACATCGCTGGAGAAGTTCCCAATTCCCAGTGGAAAGGGTTGGAATAGCTGAAAAGAAATTAAGATAAAAACATCACAATGTCAATGAGGGCAAAAGTGTGCCTTGATAATGTTATGGGAACCCAGTGGAATGCTGGATGACACATACTGCATTATCAAAACTACTGTTTATCATCCTACTATATGCTAAAACTTTGCAGGAGACACTCCTTAGGATCCAGCAGTATCTCCCCTCCTACAGAAAATTAGAAGGAGCAAACACCCATGTGCACAAAGGGCAGATGTGGATTTTGGTTTCCAAACTGTGGCTACCAGATGTTGATAAAATAACATGATTTTTAACTCAGCACACACCTTAGTTATCAAGATACAACCTTCAGAAACAAGCACATGAACAGTTCCACTAAACACACACATCATATATTGTTCCCACAGTCACTTAATTATACAGCGTAGTGGAAAAACCTCGTTAATGCTATGCACTTTACAGAAAGTACCTACATCTATCAGTTGAACAGTATCTTGTAAAGAACACTTGCCTGATTAGAGTGTCTTCCCTTTTAGAGACAAAAGAAAGCCCTGAATCACAAATTTTGGCCACTATCAATGCAGCAATGAAAACTGAACGCTCATAAGAATGAAGACAGAAAAAACAGAAATTAGCAGGAGAGCATCAAAATAGATGGGCCATGTAAGGGTTTTACTCTTTATTTACAGCAAATATATTACAGTAAAAAAGGTTAACATGGCTCGTGTGGTTGTGTAAGGATGGTACATGTGCTTACATCAAACAGGTTTCATTTCCTTGGCACTAACTGAACCAACTACAAGGATTCAACACAAAAATAAGAAACAGCACATTTATTAGGCAAATTCTGCACTAACTGTACACATCTGCAACTGGAGTTTCAATGCAATCCAAAAGGACACAAACAAGTCATGAGGATGGCAAGAACTTTTTTTGATGAACGTGTTTAACCCTCAAGACAAGGCTGTCTGGCACCATTTAAAAGTTGCTGTACTGAACACAGTGATTTTAAAGAAATGTCACAGATGATTAAGACACTGAAAATGCACTCACCACAGTGAAGAAGCCCATTATTTTCCTTATTTCAGTTTTTACTCCCACAATAAAAGAGTGTTAAAAGGCTGCATGGCTGACAAGCTGGATGCAACAGCTGGAGGGTTTTGCCTGTCAAGCACAGTGACTTGCAGCAAGAGACATGCTTTATGCAACAAACCCGATGATACACAGCTTGTGTGGGTTCAAATAAGATGATCTAAGAACAACAAATGTTGAAGCCTTATAAGCTCTTTACATTATAATCAGAATCCTGAGAAAAGCAGGGTCCAAATTATTCCAAGTGAATTCAGGCTTACTTATACACAACAAAATTGTCCAGATACATCAACAGTAGTAAACAGAGTTAATGCAGTGTTAATCTTTTTACATTTTAATGACTAGCTATAAAAACAGAAACTAGCATGTTCTAATCTGTTTACATTTCCTGAGCTTAGTTAAATCAAGAAGGAATGAACATTATAAAAATCCCGGTAAGTCACCAATAAATTAAAAATGTACATAGCCACTATAGCTTAAGAAGCTCAGAGTGAAGTCTGCCTATCCAATATCCTTTCTTTAAGAATCCTGTACAGAAACCATGACATTAACTTCACCAGCAATACTGAGATGCTATGGAATTGTAGGTCTTTTTTTTTTCCCCCTTGCTCTCCAAGTGCCTTTATAACAGACTACCTGATAGCCTTTCCTAATCGAATCATGCGAGAGCATTCAAAAACTGCAACCCTCTACTTGCAGAGCACAAAACAATGTTCTCAGAAAAACAATGTACTACTGAAATTCAAATTTACCAGCAGCAGTTACTTGGGTGGACTCTCAGTTCTCACATAACATCACTACACTGGCGGCAGGTTTAGTATCCGTTGGGGAGCAAACCAGAAGACTGGAGGGAAGACCCTTAGCAACAAAGAAATCAGCTTAGCGGTTTCTTTAAGAGCCAACATCTTGCATTTGAGAAAAGCACTCGACCTACATGAGTCATACACGTGTTTATTTATGCATGTTTATTTCCTGCATAGAGAATACTGTGTACCTTGGAATAAAACCCAAGCCTTGAGAATATACTGAGAGTATGGGTATTTGTAGCAGTGCTATGGTAGATTAATTCAAATCCAAACGATCAAACTCAACGGTCTCACAGACCTGCAGAGCATGAACTTTTATAAAACAAAGAACTTTTTAAAAAACTGTCTGCTTATAGCATGATTTTTATTTTACGGTGTAGATCAAAGAGAGGTAGAAAGGTTTATCTCCCCAATATCAGTTTTTGTGCAGTATTTATAAAGTATCAGAAAAAAATCTATAGCTTTTTGGTGAAAATGTCACCTTTTCTCCTTAAGAATTATATGGAATCTCTTTTTTCCACTGAAGTGCTGCAAACTAAGTAACTGGCATCTGGTTCAGAAGAGCTCTTCTTCCCATTAGCCTCACTACATCATTTTTGTTACCAAGCTCTGTTTTTAAGAAGTCACTGCAGAAATACTCCCATACAGGGCTCAAAAATTCCTCAGATACAGTCGGCCCAGCAAACTCCATTTGCCAGCCAAATAATACCACATCTGCTCCTAAAAAAAGCACTTGCTCTTGCTCGACTTACATGATCAATCCTAAGCATGCTACCAAGAGGGAGAGAAGTATGGAAGTATGGAAGGCTGTGTGGCCCTTCCCCTCTTTGGTATGAGCCACAGGTATGAGCACCATCATCATCCTGTCTGGAAGTAGCTAGAGAGCTTCCTGAGGCAGGTTCTCATCCTGCCATGATCCACCCTCCATAGGAGGAGGATGGATGGTGCTCTAGTGATGAGTGCTTCTCAGAAAGGGTGGGAAGGAAGAGCAGACCAGGAGACAGAGAACATGAACAGAAACCATGCTGGTAAGATAAATAAAACCATCTTTCTCTGGTGTAAGACAAGCCTGCAGTGCTGCAGTTTTCATGATTGTCACTAGATAAGGGAGAGAGAGGAAAACATCTCAGGCCCTGCAGCTGCAGCCACCAAGAGCGTGACCCAGAGTGCACTGCATTTCCCACGGAGCCAAGAGACTCAGACACAGCAGTGCCAGGGGAGGCAGGTCAGAGGCACCAGGGTGGGATCTGGCCATAGGGGCTCCACCCCCGATCCCTGCTTTCATGGCATTGCGAGAACTGATCTATCTGGAAGAGAAGGCCCTGCCTGTTGACATTTCAGGGCACACAGGGGTGCAGCTCCAGCTTTATTCACATAGCAACGACTGTTCAAGGGTGGGATTTGAGCCATGAAAGTCAGACTGCTGCACGGTGACCTTTCATTTACCCACAGAATGTTAAGCAAATTACATTAAATTAAATTCAGTCAAAGCAGATGCTAGCTTATTTATTAAAAAGCTCAGCTTTCTCTTTCTTTCAGCTGATTTGAAGACAGGCAGCTCTTGGGAGCAGACCTTCACTCTAAGTTACAGACAGGCAAGAACAGCTCCACAAAGATAGCCAGAGTGACTCTCCTGCAGCAATACCATCCTCAAGAAGACCTGGCAACAGCACATGAGCATGGCATCATCTCCTGCTTGCTCACTACACTTCTTGCCTCACCCAGGTCTTTTGTCTCCTTCCACATAAATAGCACTGGACTTGCAGTGGAAGATGATTCTTCTCTGCCAACATTGCCATCTATTGTCATACCTTTCAAGAAATCTATGAATTGATTAATATAAAGAAGTATTTACTCTCAGAGAAACCAATACTACTCTGCAAATTTATAACTTGTCATTAATTTTTTATAGGGTTGGGTGAGCGAGCTGTATACAGTAGCAGGGTCACGTCCACAATACAGGTTGGAAACGTTTCTTTCTGTCAGTTGTAGCATTATGAGACAAGTCATGTTACTGTATTCAGTCAACAGGCAGGCTTCTTGGTTTTACCTGTCCTCCCCTCTGTCCTTCAATCTGCTCCCTTTGAGCAGCATGCCTAAAACAGCCACATAAATAAGAGATGTGTTGCTTTTAGCCACACAGGCTTTATACACAGTCTGTTTTGTCTCTTCTCTTTTGTTCTCTGGAAACATTACTCTCATTAATTTTCATCCCACAACTACGATCCACCAAAATAAAAACAAATTCAAGTACAAACCCAAACTGGTTATTGCTGGGTTATGGGTCAATGTAAACTGACCAGTCAATGCCAACCTCAGATTGTAAGGATTGTTCGATTACAGTAGCTGACCACATACAGCTTCTTTCACTATTCACACAGCTTGAAGACCGAAGATTTGCTGAGAACAAGACACAGTCCATGTCCATTAGAAGTAAATGGAGCTAATAGCCATCATCCTCATCCATTTCACAGCCATAATCTGAAACACAGAAAGACAAAGGCATAGAAACATGCAAATATTCCAGGTTGATGGAAGACATAATGAAAGTATTGCTTCTTTAAGGCTGCTTTCCTTCTTTGTAACTAGATGGTAGGTTTTACCTTAAACAAGCATTTTAAAAATCATCTGCTTTCCTAGGGCTAAATAAAAAGTTCTTGCATGTACTAACCTCAATGAAATAAAATTGTTTTAGCATCTATCAGTAAATATCTCTTCTCACGCGTCACTGGACCCTCATTTAGGAATACTTGCCACATGGATATGTGAAATACTAGGTTTAATTGAGAGGCTAAAATGATCAAGCCTGATTGTCACAAGTAACCTGGCACACAGTGGCTCATGAGCAGCAGCATACATTTACAAGTAGGCAAGTTTTTCACTAGACATAGGCACCAAGGAAAAAGCTGGTTTGTTTATCTTATTCCTGGATTTATAAACTGAAACTGCAAGGGTTCAGAGATAGCTCAGAGTTCCCATCAGCATCAAAGGAGTCCTGGAACGAATCCTGACCTATGCATCTGACTTGGATCTCCCGTATCTACTTAATTCTAGAGAAACAACTTAAAATATTGCCCAGATTTTTTTATGCAGTTTTGTTTTCTTAAAAAATGCTGAGTGCAAAGACTGTGCGTTGTGTGTCAGAAGGCAGGTCTGTGTGTTTCTAATGCATCGGTTTCTGTTCTGTGTGCCTCTGAATGAAGCAAACCAGGCATTTTCTGTTGTGTAGTCAAACCTATGGATTACTATTACATATGAGCACTGAGGAAAGTTAACCTTCCCATTCCAAATTCAATACAGGGCAACACCTCATCCAAAAGTCAAGCAGATGCTCGGAAGCAAAAGTAAGTGTAATCTTTAATAATTTGTGTAGAATGGGTGAAGTCCACCATCTGTATTTTGGCTGTTATTCCAGACAGACAGGTCTAAAATCCATGGAGAAGGCAGTTTGGAAAGAGTTACTCATTGTGCTGAGTAGCTCTGCACACCTGGGTTCAAATTCTGGGAATACTCCTTGCCTTTTTATTTTTATTTTTTAACTCTGATTTTTCAGCTGTTTTCCAGACCAGACAGGGAGTAGTGGAATGTTCTCAGAATGGTTTAAAAATAGTAACATTTACAAAGAAAAAAAGCTCAGTGACCTTTATTCTATTTTTGTGGGGGGTTTATTAATAAACATAGACCCACCCTCCCCCACATGGGTGCCTTTTCTTGGGAACATTTTTCTAATAATAAATGCAGGCAACAAACTGTTTTTCCTACAGTTCAGCAATTATTTTCCAGTGGAGAAATCAATTTAAAAGCAGCAGACACTTTTGTGAAGTGTATACATATTGTCCATGAAGCTGACTGAATAGTGCTGGGAAGATTTTTGCAGTAAATAACATTTTGCTAGGAAACTTATTCCCATCTTGAGTCTTCGCAACCCATAATTAGCAGCTATCATTTTAAAAATAATTTTGTGTATTTTCAAAGCTTAACTTCTAAGGGGAAGCTTTTAATAAAGGATAAATATGGATCTGTCCAGCTAGGAAAAGCCGCAGCAGAGAGGATACTGCCTTTTCCTGCCAGCAGAGAAATCTAATTAACTGAGAGGCTTTGCTGGGTAACTCAAAGAAATTAGCATACATCTGTGTACCATACAGCACACTGTGTGCTACCAATGCCATTCCTGCACTTGGTGAACAACTACTTCCTCCTAACACTTTCCCAGAAATGGAGTGTGATGATTTGAGCTGGATTTGAGCTGGGCAGACATGTTCCCAGAGCTCATGGACAATCTGGACATCACTGCAGCCTCCACTGAGGAGGCAGCAGGAGCAGGGTGGCTCAGCTCGGGGGGGGCAACGAGCCCCAGACACTGTCAACAGAGGGGTTACTGACCCCATAACTTCTCAGATCCACATTAATAAATCTAATTCTGAAAAACACATAACTTCAGTTTGTTCTTGAGAAGCCCTCTTAGCCTAGAGCTCAAGATGCAGTTTTCTCAGGAGTCTCTAAGAAGGTCAGGTTTTGGACAAGGCTAATTCCAGGCTTTCCCACAGGAATGGGCAATGCTAAAGAGGCAGTAGAAGCCCTAGGAGAGGGAGAATCAGGGGAACAGTGTCTGTCCTGAGCCCTGCAAGAATGAAGCCCACAGCACCAGGAGACAGTAATCTAGGCAGCATCCCAGCTCACCATTTCCTCCCATTAACTGCAAGGCGCTCATGCAGTGATCTTCATCTTCTTCTGCTTCTTCCTCCTCCACCTCTTCATCAGGGTTGTAAGCTACAGGGCCAGTCTCCACAAGCACAGCTGCTGGTTTTTCTACAGCAGGGGCTTCTGCCTGTGCATTTGGAAAGGTCACCTGCAAAAAGCAAGAGAAGGCAATAGAGCAGCCCTTCCTTTTGTCCAATATTTGTACAAAACTTTAGCAGATTCCAAATGATAGAAATGGGAGAGATGGAAGCCTTTATCTAGTGCTAGAGGTTCAGCTGTCTGAACAAAAGTCAGGCAAAACCACCCAGTTTTTACATAGTCCAGAGCCAGGCAACTGGAATATCCAGCAACAGTAACAGCAGAACAAAGATCCTCTTGCAGCCACAAGGGAAGGCAAAATTTGGGAGTGAAGGCTCCTCAGTAGAGCTCTGTGGGAAAACTTACAACCTCTTCCTCAATGTGCTCGACTTACATCAGGCTATTACACAATAACAACATTATTGACAATTTAATGATAGCAAAAATGTACCCTTCAAATCAGAAAAAAACCAACATGTATTAGTTTTGACAGCTCTGGTTGGATTTATTTGGTGGCACAATGAGCTGTGGAACAAATAGCACTCTGTAGACAGCACTTAATGTGATGGCAGAGCACTCAGTTGATAATACAGGCTGGCACCTGTAACATTACCTATGAAATTCATCAGAATAATGATCTCCAAGCAATAACTTGGGAATTAATCATTGATGGGACCTGTTCTGTATGTGCACTGACCCAGCTTCTCCAAGGTGAGGCAGGACACAGCACAGAGAAAGGGCAACACCACGAAGGGATAGAGGTGAATTTGGAGAAGGTGATCTTGTCTTTGGTTCAGTAAGGAGAGATCTGGGAACGGGACAGGAACCAGCAACATGATCTGCCCCAGCACAGCCCAGGCTCCGGTCTTTCTGGAGCTCTCACTTTCATGGTGTGCTCAGTCTAGGGCTCCACCTCCTTCTCTCATCCAGGGAAGAAACAGGGAAGAGCTTTATCTCCACCAGCTCTGTAACATGGCACTTTTCACCTCCATTCTGTACTTGGACTATTTGGGGTTTGTACACTAGAGCCTGTGGCAAAAACCCCCAGCCCATTAGTGGCAACCTGAAGAATATTAAAGATTAAACATTAATGCTGCTTTGTCACATTAAGAATTTTGAGAAGGGACTATTAACAGTACCTGTCACTAGTCAGCAGTTACCAGCACTGAGAGTCATCTCCCCTATTATGAAAGACAGAAAACACTGGGACCACTTCCTTGGGAAGGACAGTGGTGAGGTGCTTCTAAAAATGAATGGTCCAAAGGAGACCAGAAAACCCCAACTTCTCTGGTCTCTACCATGAGAAAAGTCCTACAGTGCTTTAGGTTTTAAATTACAGTACCCAACTTTGTACTGCTGCATCTTCTTCAGTTCCATTGGCAGCAAGTTCTGATTCAGTGCTGTAATTTATTTTTATTTATTTATATATAAATGTATTTGCTTGGGATGCAGTAACTCCCAGAATCCTTGTAACTCCAGGCACTTTAGAGATACACCATAAGAGAAAATCCCTGTACCAGAAAGTTTTCTAATTATTCAAACATCAAAGCTGTTCCTGAACTTGTCATATACCATGACAGTCAACCTAAAGAATCTGCCTGAGTTTTTCAAAGTCACCTAAGGGTTTGCTCCAATAGCTCATTAATAGGGCAAAAGACACCCATTAATTTTAATAGAAAATCAAGTATTTAGATATTCGGATCAGTCGAAGACAGGTTTTCATGATTTTTTAATGCACAAATTAATCATATTATTTATAGGAACTTCCCTCCAGTTTGTATTTCCTACCACTGTCTTTGCCTCTAGAGTGATCAAATTGAGTCCACCTCGGTATAAGCAGAAATAGACACAACAGTTTGAGACCAATCAGTATCATAATATACATCAATTTATATGCTTAAAAGTATCCATCTGCTCTGAAAAAGTGGGTGAATATAAAGGAGATACAATTGAGTCATTATTTTTTAAAATTGCACCACGCTAATTAAAATGTGACCTTCTTCTAATTATCATGTCCACTTCCAGACTGCTGTACTTCTGAAAATGTGCAGAGTTTTCTAATGAGCATAGAATAAGAAGTGAAAATGTATTTCCCTAGGCAGGATATCAAACTGTTTCTGAAAATCAATGGGTTTCAGTCATTTTAAAAATAAGGCAGTCAAACAACACCTTTAAATAGAACTTCCTGAATTCACTTCCAGACATCCTGGACTGGAGTTTGGCACTTAGCATTATGTATGGGTGGGCAATTGTTAAAGATGTTGAACTACCCAAGGGAACTGGTTCACTTTCAAAAGGGTGTCAGTGTCACATGTTCACGGGGAAAAGAAGAGGGACAAATACCTTTGGTATATTGAATGTTTAGACATACAATAGACAGTTTACTGCACACAAAATGCCTCTGAATATTCTGCACAGGGTGAAAATACTAATGAAAGAAAGCAGCTATTGTTGTTATCTGATGTCACCACCCAACAATAATCACAATCCCTTCAGGAGAAAACACAGGTGAACAAAGCCATCCAAGGAGGGCTTCTGGGGGTGGACAGTTACTAGTACAGACTTTCCTGTGGCACTATTACATTTTCAAACTAAACAAATAAACAAAGCAAAGAGTAATCCATGCTGTAGAGGGTAAGCTGTCTTTTCTCACTGGTCTCCCACAGAAGCCCAGCCCTTCCCTGGGGTCAGGTCTGGCTTCACAGAAGTGGCATTTTGTGTCATCTTCCTTCTCTGTGGGGACACTTCAAGCGCTGAGAAACAGACACAAGCTCTGCCCTCTCCTACTCCTCCTGCCTATTTATTTGGTATGGACCTTTTTAGATTCTTGCAGGGAGTCTTCTCTTTTTTTGCTGTCTAACCAAGCATTACGTGGCTGTGCTAATGCTACTGATGGATAAGTATGAGCAAGTCTGGGTTAGAAAACAGGCAACCACAGCTTTGCAGTGTTCACAGTGACCAACTTCTGACCAGAGTGACAAGTATCTCATTTTTTTTACCATATCTAGCACATAACCAGAGCCAGGCTGAGAATGGCTTATGGGAATTTCCAAACTCAACCTGTTGCACTGGACTTCACATACCTCTTCAGTGGCAGCCTTTTTAGCAAGCTGGGTTGAAATCAAGGGTCTTAATCTGAAAAGAAGGAAAGAAAAAAATAGTGAACATCAGAAAAGATGCACCATGCTCAAGAGTTTGACACAGAGAATTCACTCTCCAAACAGTGAAAGCATTTTGCTCGTGTTATGTTGCACAATTACTTTTTTTTAATGATTTAAGATAAAGAGCGGAGAGCCTCAGACTCCACAATAATTAACACACACATTCCCTTGTCAGCGTCTGCCCCAGTTCAAGATAATAAGAAAAGATGCCAGTCAACAAGCACAGCAGAAAAACATCATCTCAAACTGCAGCCCATCCCCAAGGTCTTTGAAATACATGGGTTTGTCACTTATTACAAAACTCAAAAGAAAACTGATCTTTTTTGGAAGAATGCAGATGTGTCAAAACTGAGCCACACTCTGATTACCCAGCACTGCTCTGAAACTGCTTCCCTGTATCTCATGATACAGAGGGGACACCAGTAAGATTATACATGGGGTATATCATAATCACCACAGGCGAAATTTTAACCTCCAGCTACAGAAATCATCAAAACCAAGGGGACCCTGCATACCTTGAATGGAAAATGACAGGAATTGAACATAAACATTTTTTTAAAGTTCTGCATCAGATACGAAAAAGACCTGCTTATCTGGGAAGAAAAGATGGATCGGTGTTCCTTTACAGCTAAGTGTTAAATATTATTACTTCTGAAAAACATTTCATAGTCTGTTGTCTCCTTACTGCCATGAAGGCTGTTCTCAATCCATCATTTAGTGTTACTTTCTGGTCTCTCCCCTCATCTAGATGTATCTAGTCATGAAGATGATGACTTGCTTTCTACTGAAACGCTCCTCAGACAGCTCCTCAAGCACGTCTTTTAACTAAGTCTAGGCAAACAACTTAATGAATACCAATTTATGTCTCCAGAGATATAGTCTTTTATGATAAGCAGTACTTTCCTCTCATTTTTCTCTTAGTCATTCCTCCTTGTTAACACACAGAAACCAGTTGTTTTCCTACTTATTTATTTATTTTCAAATAATCAGCAGGAGGAAACAAAACCCCAGAGAATGAGCAGGGGAGACTTAGATAATTATCTCTGTGGAGAAGATAATATTAAGACACAAGATATTGGCTAAGCTTCAAAAAGGTTCAGAAACTGGTCATCTCTGAAACACTTTGCAGGACCAGAAAGGCATTTCAGCAACTCAACCAGTCCAAGGTGCCAAAGGAATGTTTTAGAAGCTGTGCCCCTGAAGAATCCAGAACACGTTATTTATCTGTTACAGATACTTCTTGTCATATTTCATACTCATCAAAAATGTCAAGAAAAAGATGCTCTTGGCCCACATAAATATCTATTAAAAACCCTGGTGGACTTCTGAGCTTAGGGAGAATGTTTTTGAGGGCATGGATGCACTCCTCCCTACTTGCCTGGTTTCTCTTTCCTTTATCTAACCTGAACTGTAGAGTATTCACCTTTAAAAGTCCAACCCTCTCCAGCGAGCAGGGACATTTTCAAATAGATCAGGTTGCTTAGAGTCGCATCCAATCTGGCCTTGAAGGTTTCTAGGGATGGGGCATCCACCACCTCTCTGGGCAACCTGTGCCAGTGTTTCACCACTCTCATCATAAAAAATTTCCTCCTTAATTCCAGAAATCTGAGACTACCTAACTACTTTCAATCACTGTTTTCCAAAAATAACCCTGTTTAAGTGCTCACAAACATATGGATGCAGCAAAGCCAAAAGGTTGCATAGCTGAAGGATTCTAATTACCAAACAGGTTGTATTTCATTGACATGATTGAAAAAAATCCAACAGGGGTAAGAAATGATGGACTTTTATTTTAAACCAGTAGTTGTGACTATTGCAATTAACATCGTGCCAAAGATAGCACCTATTCTCTCCTGCTTCCCAAAGACATCAGACCTCCCTGGAGCACCCTGAAAATATTTCCTCCCCCCAATTAAAATCAAGCTGTTGAGTAAGACTCACAAGGTAATCAGAAACTGCTGACATTTCTTTTAGAGCAAATTATACATGTGCTCACACAGTGAAGAAAACAATCACAGCTATAGGAAGCAAAGAGCAAACATTCCAGTTTCATTTTAATTAAAATGGTCCCCTAATGAAAATAAAAAGATTCACGCTTATGAAAAGCCTATTTGCAAAAACTTTAGTGCTAAATCCAAGAGCCCTTCTGTACCATTTCTCAGCAGTGAGGGACTCTCACACCCAAACTGAAATTAAAGCTGTATTTCTGTTCCACGAGAGCTGCTCACAACCTGTACATCTTCACTTCATTACTACAAACACAGCACTGAAGTCTGACTTGGGCAATACAGTTTCTCTCTCAGTGTAGTACAAAATGCATCCCTAGGCAGAGGGGTGGATCCTGCTCCTGCCATGGATGGTCAGCACCTTCTGCAGTGCAGATCCAAAGGGGCCACTCCCCACCTGGGTGGAACAGCCTGGCTCACTGCACCTCCATAATATCTGCTGCCCTCAAACACTAGCCATGGCAACTGGGAAAAGGCAAAACCATCTCAAACAGAGACAAAACTATATTTCCCCACTGAAATAATGGCTTTGATTCCAATTATAGTTACAAAAGTTCTAAATATGTAACTCCCTTGGCTCTCCTCATGTCTATGGAGAGCCCTACTATTACTGTACAAAACCATTTAGGAAGACTTTATACTTGGGGTGTTGTTTTGTTTCTTAAAAGCCTTGATGTCCTGACCTCCTTAAACCAGAGCAGCTGCTGCCACACCAGCCATATGGAGCAATAAATTACTGGCTGCCATGGCTACAGATATGGACTCCTGCTGTCTGGCTGCACCTCAGAGAGTGGAAAAAAGTGTCTTCGTGGAAGAGCACGACTGACTGTGAGGCTGGGATAGGCTTGTATATTAATTAGCAAAAAAGCACCTTGAAAATCAAGCAAGTGAAGTATCTTATCCAACTTTTACTGTGCATGACCCGAGCTCATCTGTAAAAGGCTACAAAGGAACACACATGCACACAAAAGATACCTCCACTGAAGTCCAGACTGAATTAAGGGTTCCCAAATTCCATAAATAATAATATCTTTCCATCAAATGACAACAGCAACTGTTTAAAATGTAAAGTTGTGACTGGGAAGTAATGGGGCTCCTGGTGTTCCCAAGTGTGTCAGTCATTATTCACTATTTATGATGATTTCTACTTTGAGGCACTTTGCTTATGAACTTTGCAAATTAATGCAGCACCTTGTGGGAGGGAGCCACAGAACAAGCAACTTTCTGAAAAGCAATGCAATCCATAAAAGGGGGATAAAAAAGATTTCACACAGCCCCAAGTGTTATATCTTCAAACTACTTAAAAAATTATGCAGATCTACTAATGCTCATGTCAGCCAACACACATAACACTGGAAGTAGATTATCTTGACATGTTTGCAACAAAAACTAATGGCATGGTACAAGGCATCAGAGGCTGCTCCCTGCCGAATCCACTCCGCTCTCAGCCGAGATGTGCACGATAACGTCTGGGTTTGTCCTTCAGCTTAACAATTTAAAAGAAGATTCAATATAATAGCTCCTGACAGGGCTGGAGATCACACAGACTGAACTTTCAAAGCGAGAAAATTCTCTGAAAAACAAGCTGGCTGTGACAAACAACTGTTTTTACTTTGCTTATTATTTAATAACAAAAGATTACACAGCACAGCACATAAAGGAGAAAGAGCACTGCGAGGTAATAAACCCACCTCACTTGCATCAGGCTGCTCGCCCACCAAAAAGTTTGACAATACCATAACAATCTCCTCAGTGCAATCCTGCAAGTAATTTGGAAACTCAACCACAACTCTGCTTCTTACTGAATTTTAATTTAATCCATCCAAGTAGGGAACATCTTGTTGCTGCTTACCGCCCATACTAATTTTATACACGGATGGTCCCAGAATACACGATGGAAAGCAGAGACAGAACAGAGCCCACAGCCACAAGCCTGCAGTGTAATTATGCAGGTCATCCAAGACAACTGCCCATGAAACCTGTATAACCATACACCAGGCCTTTCATGTGCAGCGACAGAAAAAGCCATCGAGAAATGACTCGGCAAGAGACCAGTCAGGTTCTCCACCACGGCCGAGATCCTCCTCCCACCTGAGGCCAGATGGTTCTGCCTCAGGAGGTCAGTTTACCAGACATCTGCATGAGAAGGAAATTAATATAAATGTTTACTCAGGTGAAGAGTGCCCTTTAATTAGGTACTGTCAATGTTATCCTTACCGGAAAGCTGGAAATTACCTCTGCGCAAGGATTTAATGCTCTTCTTGGAAACACAACAGCAACAGGAGATACAGACTCACTGTTATGCCCTTAGATCAGGACAAAGGGGTGACCCTCCCAGACTTGGACGACTGCTCTTTTCCACAGAGCAAAATAGGGACTGCAATGATGACCACAACTCTGGAGCACTTCAAGGTTTGCACATCCAGCTGTGGATCCCACTGTTTTCTACATCTGCTTCCGGCTGAGGGCCAGGTGCTCACAAGAGCCATTCCTTCCGCTCGAGAGAAAGGGGAGGCAGATGGCCAAGGCCATGACTAGCTATGACACCCATGAACAGCAGCATGATGCCAAGAGGACAGGGGCTGGGGGGTAAGAGTGCATTGTGCCACCTCAGAATTCCAAATACAACATCACAACATCATGCTCCGCACAATGACAAAACATCTCTCATGCTCACAGTGTGTGAGACAGGCAAGTAATTTTGGCTTTCCAAAGGCCTGCCTGATCAGCCTTTTGCCCAGCCCAGCTCACCAGCACTGTAAAAGCCCCAAGGAACTTCCCTGAATCCCTCCCCCAAGTGACAGGATTGCAGAGGCCACAACCAATGGCAAAAAGACTCCAGATGAAGGGCACATCCACACTGAATGAGCTCAGCTCACATGCAGCGACCTCCCTTTGGAGATGGCTCACCCCAGTGCTGCCAGCTGTACAGATGTGTCTGATGGAACAGCAGGCAGGGACAGAACCCTTCTGGATTCCAACAGGCAGCTGAGCCAGTTACTGCTAACTCTGCTCCATCATGCCTGCATGAACACCACCAAGAGTCAGTGCTTTTCAAGCAAGCAACACTACGGAAAGAGTCATTTCAAGCAGGAAAAGAGCAAAGCTGAAGTGACAACAAAAACTAGAGTGAAATGAGAAATTGTTCCCACTTCTGATTCCCACTCAGTCCTCTTTCATGCTGGATCAGAGGAGCTCTGCTTTCATCAGCGCAGCATCAGACAACGCAGCGCTGAGAACATCTTCAGTGCTAATGAGATCAGCCTCTTCCAGCAAATGCCTGGGCCTAAGCACTGAGGGATCAAAACCTGCAGGAGAAAACTGGCAAAAAGTAAGAATCTCTATCATTCACTACAGGATATATTTACCAGTGAAGAACTAAGCACCTACGTCAGTCACTGACAGGCTTTAGAAAAGCAGGAACTTTGCTAACGTATCATGAGCTAAACACCTATTTCAGGCTTTTCAGAGAGGGGCAGAGGCCGTGACATCTGTCTTCAATAACCCAACACAGAGCAGGCAATATTTTTCTGTATAGCTGCTGCAGCAGTTGTTCCTCAATTAGATGCTATAAAATAGCAACTTGCTGTTCTTCCCACTGACTAAACCAACAGATTTTCAACAGCAAAAATGAAAAGAATGACATCTAAGGTGACCTTATTGGGACCAAATAAAATTATGCTCCTGCAGCAGATCCCAAACAATCTCTGCACATATCTGCTTCTAAAGGAAATTGCTGCAGACCATGGGAAATTACAATTGCTCCAGGACAAGAAAAGCTGACTGATCTAATATTTCTGGTTGACACACCTTCTTCCTGGGTTTGTCAATAAAGATACTGATGAGCTCATCTCTCCACAGGTCAGGAAAGTATTAGTTGAAAATATGCTGTTCCTTTCACCATGGAAATTTTTCCAGATGAAATGATGGCAGCAAGGCAAATCTGCACCTTGCTGAGAAAAGCTACTTAAAATAAGGAAGCTATGAAGCATTTTAATGAAGGTAAATGAGTAATCATAATGGTCTCAGTTAAGCAAGTCTAATGGCAGTGTCACTTTTAAAACATGGGCGTGAGACAACTCATGTGGTGACAATCCATATGTCTTCACTATCCTGTAGCGCCGTCTTTCAAATGGTAACAGTGCAGAATGCATCTGTTACAGCAAGAAAGAACCATTACTAGCAGATAAGGCAAATATAAATAATTTTAAAACCGTGCTTGAAACTATAGTAACAGAAATGAAAGTTTAAAAGTTAAATGAACACATTATCATCTCAACAGAAGGATTATGCTATTGAAAAGTTCTCAGCAGTAGCACTGCTGCTTTTTTCTGGTGCAAATGTATTTTTCTAGACTCAAGCAAGGAGGATTACAGATACTGGGTTTTGGACAAGTGTTTTGATCAATCTCAGTCTCATGAAAACTTCAAATGAGGCAAAAGATAAAAATAAAACACCTTAGTAACCTGCAGTCTCTGAGAACAATTCTCTGAGGTTGTTGTACCCAAAGGTGATACCAGATCGATTGTTGGATCTTCCCCGTTGACATTACAAGGACAAAACCCATGCCAGGCAAAATACTAACTCACTTTTTCCACCACCCTCCAACAGCAAATACCATCGTGCAAATTCAGTTTCTCTCATCCAATTATGCAGGCAAAACTGGTATTTCAAAATTCAGGTAACTATAGATTCATACAAGTAATCCATCAAGGAATAAAGATCGATGACTGATTTCTTTTTTCCCCCTCGTGTCTGGTCTACTATACATTAAAGAGCAATTTCACTGGCAGCCATCTGGAAATCAATGTATTCTAAGCTTTATTTTATGATTACCAACATTCCCCTTCGTAACTCATTTCTAATTATAAGCAATAAATCATTCCTTCTCACTTGTAATTTATAACAGCCAATTATGGCAAACCTCTTATTTAAATAGCAAATCTTGCTTTAAAACATCACATATTTTGAGGTATGCACAGAACATCTAATCATGCAGCCGAATGGCAGAACGATGATTTAACGTGGGTTTTGCAGCCACTGAGGAGACACACGAGGAAGAACCTGCTCTCTCCTGTGCCCCACATACACCAGGACTTTTCAAAACTGAAAGCACAGGTCCCACCTGCCTGACTTAATATAGAAAAGATTTACATGTAGTGATACGTGAGCCAGGACACAACTCAGGGAAGTCTGGTGTCAAGGATTCCCTGTACTGTGTCAGGAAATGAATAAAGAGCTGCAGCAGGAGGAGAAGCTGTAGGTTGGTTAAGTAAGAACTTCTGGATGATGTCTGGTTTCATTTTAAGAACTAACAGTGAAAGAACACAGCTCTAAATTCAATACTCAAAAAACCAACTCAAGCAGCTTTTCCCATGCCTGGATTTGTGTTTGAGAAACGGGCTGGCCTCCTCCTCCTCCGCCAAAGGACTCCCCCCCACACCACCCAGACACTCGCCACTGTGACTACTCCCTGTTGCGCAGGTTTTGCAGGTGTTAGCATGAGCATAAGCATGGCACTCTCTTGGATCACTCCTCCCCACCCCTCCCAGCCAGGAGAGGATCAGGCAGAGCAAAGCAGTTGAAATGGTCTGCAGAGAAAAGGTGTCACCGCATAAATCCAGATTATTCCTTCAGGGAGAGGCCTTTAACGGTGGTTTGCTATGGCAACTCTTACCAACAGAACAACAGCAAAAAAAATGTAGTGAGGGATCTCAGAATAGACCAAACAGGGTCAGTTCAAAAGCACAGGCAAGGACATGAAGAAGTTTTTACTTATATTTGTTCTTCAGTGTAGGTCTGAGTAACAGGCATGTGAGTGCAAACACAACAGAGAGGCTTCTTATAAATAGCTCTGCTGGGATTTGTCCACTAGGAAAAAAACTCACTCTTGTCAGAGAAGTATTTGATACAATTTTGGATACAGAATTTATTACATGAGAAACTAATCTCAGGAACGTGGAAGTGGTTCCCACTGAGATTTTATTCGGTCATCACACAGCTCGAGTCTGTTCCAGCTTCACATCGTGTCATCTGGTAAGCGTTTACAGTAGGAATCAAGGGAACTGGATTTGGAAAAAATCCATCACAACTGACCTAAATCTGATCTGACCTGAATAATCAAACTGAATACCAAACTCAAAAATGACTAGAGAGAAGCGAGGACAGGGAATGGATGCAGGAGCCATCTCACACTTTACTCAGCCATACATTGGGTCAGGCAACCCACTTTTTTTCCCCAAAGAGATGTGGTGATGGAGGCTATGTGAGCATCCCCTTGTTGAAAAGATGTCAAAGCCAAGTACACAAGTCCTGCAGGTTCCACTGTGTTCCCTTTCCTTTTGAGATATCATTTATTTATGAGAGAGCAAGTGGTGGTGCATCTCTTCCTGCCCCTAGACCACACTATGATCTGAGAGCAGGGAATGGAAGATAGCAAGTAAGTATGAAAACCCAAAGAGAATGCCTTGAAAGGGCAATGGTGACCATGTCAGTACCATCTGGCTGTGCCTTTGCCATGGTCACCCCAGAGTCATCCCAGAGAGAGGCCTTGGCTGACATGGTGCTGGGCTCATGGTGCTGCAACAACCACCAGGTTGTGTCAGACCCACGTCCACACCAGCCCATCCTACAACCACATGCCGTATTCACAACCTGTCTCATCACTGAGCCCTGCCCACATTGCTGCTTCAGGCTCCCAGGGGGTTACACTGACAGCATCACTTTATTCCTGAGAGACTGAGCTGAAGATGTGCAGGTGCAGCACTGTCTCAGTGACACAAAGCAACTCTCCACAGACAGATCATTATTTATGTAGACCTTGTAGTGATGTATTCAACAAAGGGTTTCATTGTTTTCAAAACCCTTATCTTCTTTTTTGAGAGATCTAAGTATTATTTATTATCTTTTATTTATTTATCTTCTCCAAACATAAATTTCAAAGGCCTTTTAACATCTGGTTTACTCTTTCAGCAGTGAGAACAAAAAAACTCTGAAGAAAACTAAAAAAATCACTGGCTTGATATTGGTGAGACTTGGGCAATATTTCTGGCAAAAACTATGAATGAGGATGCAAAAAACAGCCTGTAGAAAACTGTAAAGGGAGGGAGAAACAGACACCAAAGCCTATAAATTTCATTTTGAAAATAAGGCGTCATTCTTATTATGCCTGTTGGATGTGTATCTTCCCCATATAAAGTTTTAAAAGCTTTATATAAACTATACTTCTAAGCAAGCTTGTAATTAGCTAGGGGCAGGCTTGGCTTTAATTACAGCTTGTAGAGACACACATTATGGAAATCCTTGGCTAATAACCACAGCGATGCTCTGCTGATGGCTGAAGCCAGGTTGGCATGTGACTGCTGTGTAACCACCTGAGTACTTTCTGTCTTGTGTAACCTGGGCTCCCTAATGAAGGTACGGGACTGGTTCATCAGGTCTTCCTCCCTTCACTGCCAGAGATGCTGAGATGTCCTGTGTGCCTGCATCTGGCCTCCCTGCTCCTTACAAGTAAACTGTGGAATACCTGTTCTCACCTCACCTGGAGATGCTGTACAAAAGGAAGCAGTGAACCTGACAGAGAGAGACAAAACTGCACCATTCCAGCATCAGGCAAGATGAGCTGGCATCCAGTGCATGAACTGGTCAGATGCCAGAATACACTGTGAATATGTATACATTAACCTGTACAGCTTCTTTCAAAGTTAACATGAGGTTAACCCCACATCCCATCGCAGGATGCTCTATGGGAAGAATATTCATCCAAGCCAAAATTATTCTAAAACTGCAAGCTCATACAGCTCTCTCACATCTTTGGATCCAACCTCTATTGACTTAAGAAAGGTCCAGAAAGTGAACCGTGCTTTATTCCAACCTTGGAAGCTGCTTGCCTGGTAATCTCTACTTGGGCATAAGTATGCATGGATAATGAAGTGCAAAACCAGTACAAATCACTGGGAAAAAGGCTGTTTACCATTGAATATGACACAAGCTTAAAATATGCATTGCCACAGACTGTGGGTGCTTGCTCACACACACTGTAATGAACCAAGGAACCGCTGAACTGGGTCACAGAAGTCCTTCATGTTATACAAGTCCTGCCTCCTTCACAATGCATTTGGTACAGATAAAGAGATGAGTAAAAGAATGCAGCCACAATTTTTTATGGAAAGAAAAATTCCAAATGGAAATGTTATGAAGGAAAACAATATTAATTACTATTCTAAAATCTGTGTACAATATGTGCAACTGTTTTCTAGAAAGAACACTGCTTCTGATGCTGGGAGCAGACAGCACTATCTTCTCCAGTGACCTGTGTAAGCTCCATGCTGCATGTCTGTGATGAAGTCAGGTGAGCTTTGTAGGGGATCCTACGTGTAAAGCAGACTTATTTGATAGTGTTTTGCTTTAATACAGCTTAATACTACTGTTACAGATACTTAATACTAATGTTAAAAGATAGAAATTATCCAATAGAAACCTCTCTCTAACTGCAGGGGAGATGTCTCTCACAGCCTCTCACGCTGGTTTAACTGGATCAATTGGATTAAAACCTGCCCACAGTCAGCTGCATGGGGCTGGTGAACAGGGGGGCAGCAGTCCTTAAACTGGCTCAGTCAAAACAAGCCAGGTCAGCTTAAGGAGACCTTTGCTAACTGCTGCAGTTTTCACAACCAGCTAAAGGGCACTAGCACAAGCAGGTCAGCCAGCAGATCTGAGGAGCAACACCAAGCCAGTGAGTTCAGCTGGGAAGATATTTCCCTGACCTTGACTTACAGCCCACCCAGATGGCTCCCAATGTCTCCTCTGTACCGAGTCCTCACCTGGATGGGTGGAAGGCTGACCCCAATCTTAAACATTCAGATGTCTGAAATTTCAGTAATTGGGATCAGTCACTCCTTGTCAAAACAAAACACAGCAAAACCCATGTGACAATCTCTCTTTAAAAATCCTTACTCCACCTCATTTTTTTATTCAACCCTTCCAAGAAATTGTGGCCCCTGGTGCACAGTTCTTCAGCCAACAAAAATGCAGCTTCTGAGAAAGGCCAATGTAAAAGCCAGGCAAGCGATTCCTGCTGCTGAAGAACAGCCTTTCCTACATTTCACTGTAGCTATGGAAGGTGCATTAAAAAGAAAATTACTGCAGCTACAAGGCTCCATTCAGAAACTGCTCATGCACATCCTCAACTTTGTGTGCACAGAAGTACTGAAGGGTTGGGGTTGCCCTTCAGCACTGTGCTGCTCCATATGAGAGGGAGTCACGTACATGCTGTGCAAGCTACACTCCCACCATAATTACCAAGACATGGGCTGTGAACAGAAAAAGGAGTTCAACTGACCATGAAATGTGCAAATACTACAATAAATAGATATTGGAACACCACCTTATTTATACACTAGTTCTCCTTACTATCCTATCATTCATATTTTGTCACCATATTCTGTCACATTTTTCAATTTTAGATATACAATAGGTTTTAATACAACTCCAATGACAATGACTAAAACATGAAACAAACACTATCCATCTCAAGTAAATCCCTACTTCTTCCTTTGTACCTAGCAGAGCTTGTGTTTGAACCCCGTTGTGAAATAATTGTATTGAACAGAGAAGACAGTAAATTCCCACTGTAGTTCAAATCCTTTTAAGTACTAACCTATGTCTGAAGATCAATAAAAAAAACGTACTTTCAGGTTAATCTGCCTTTTTTTTTTTTATTATTTCATTTTGAACTTTAACCCCCTGCATTAAAAATTCACAGCAAAGAAACCGATATTCCTGTAAGACCTGAGCTACTTAAAGTTAAGTGCTAAGAAGCATTGTGAGACTCGGTATGTGCAGGCCCTTTCCAGGCTTTGTGCTGCACACACCCTCTCCAAAGCCAAGGGGCTCCCTGCTGCACACAAAGAAGAGGCTGTTTGGGCTGAAGTCACAACTTCAAAGACCAGCAGCACGAAATTTGCCAACTCGCTTGGCCATTCAAGCAAATGTCAACTGAAACAAAAGCACGCCCAGGAAACGTTGTTACCAAATGCCACACTGGGAAAATAATGCAAATTTGTATCAATGATCAACTTAGCTTTAACTGAGTCTAATGAGCAAGTTGTTCATGCTCTTTTTCATCACCACATCCATTCTGCTCTCTAAAGGCATTTCTGAAGAAAAAATCACTTAATTTAAAAAAAACCCAACCAAACAAAAAACAACAGTGACACCCTCCCCTGCTTTTTTTTAACAAACTTTAGTCTTGAATGTGTAAAGTTTAGATTTCCTACATTCTGTACTTGGTCAAAATATGCAGCAAATGCCTAAGAAGTGCTTGGCCCCAGGGAGACAACAGTCTGCACAGACTCACTTGTAAGGCACGCCTGCCTTTCAGCTGTTTATTCTCCATACACTGTATTTCTTTTATCAGCACTACAGCATCGTTCCACTTTGCCTTAGTTTTTTGTGTCTACAAAGTATCGTGAGAACATCAATACTTGGCAACCTACCACTTGGGTTTTTAGCATGACATCACAGATCTCTGGGTTACTTTGCTCAGTTGGTTAGTAAAATGTAACAGTAAATAAATAACCATTTAAGGAGGGCTTTTTATTGTTGTGGGCTTTTTAAAATGCAATTTAAACGCTATATTGCAACATAAACACTTTTTACTGTGCATGTTTTTACAGAAAAAAGTTTTCAGAGTAAACTGCTTTAAAGAAACTGAATCAGATTTAAACACATACATGGTAGACTAATATTTGGAAATTAATTTGGTAGCAATTTATGATTCTTTGACATGAACTTTCAGTCATTCTTAGAGCAAGAATGTGTAAGTTCAAAAGTGTTACATTTTGTCTGGCCTCAATGGGGAAACCACAGCTGCATCTCCTCTAAGATTCTTGTTACCTCTAGGCTTCTGAGTATTAATGCTTTATTAGAAAATCTTAACAGAAGAACAAGAAAACAGCATAAACCTCATAAAAAAAATACATGTTTCTACCATGAACCCACTTCACACAAAGGCGCTAAAAACAACTGCCAGGACGGGCAGAAGTTGATCCATCCAATATCAAACTTATTTACTGCCTCTACATCTTCCCACTGAATTCTGATGCCCACGCAAGCAGTCCCAACATTCAAATTCTCCATCCATCTCACTGGATAAAAGTGAAAAAACACACTTCAGAGACAGCATACGAGTGATGTGGTGTTTGTACCAAATGGCAGCACCACGCAGAGAGCCCGGGAGCAGATTTCTCTCATCTCTCCACAAAGCAGTTTGGAGAAGTCACTCAGTGACTGCTGTCCCTGCAGTCATGCCCTGGGCTCCAGGCCCACCAGCTCTCCTGGCAGCACAAGAAGTGTGTTTGGTAAAACCACATTGGGACAGCCCCCCTCGCCTGCCATGCGCTGCTCCCTGTGACACCTCTGTGGCCCCCATTAGCAGCTGTCAGTATTTAGTGCACATTAGTTCAGACACAAAATCACACCTGCAGGCTGTTACAGCTCCCAGGAAGCCCAGGGCACAGGCTCAGGAGCTTGGGATCACCAAATGCTCTCCTGGAGATATCACCTAAACAAATTCTCCAAGATGATGGCCGAGATGCCAGGCTGATGCTGATGCCTGACCCACCAAACCCAGCTCTGTCCTCCTCTCATTTCCCAGCAATCAGAAGAGGATGACATCAGACTCACCCCAGCATTAGCAACAACACAACAGACCCAACCACAGACAACTGCTCCCAAATGCTGGAAATGCACCTTGGACAGCACGCAGGTCCAACTGTGTGCCCTCTTACACGACCAGCATTTTGCAGACTGGTTTTCACTCACACACCACAGTTCAGATAAGGTGATGTGTGAGGCCCTTACCTTTTTTAAAGGGTAAAAACATTCTGAGCAGGTGTCTTTAGCAGCAAGAGCTAAAAAGTTAGACTCTACATGTCAAACTTCAACTCAAAGTTGGCTTTAGTTCTGACATAAACAGTGTGCAAGGCTCACATTTATTAAAAACAGATGAAACAAGTCCCAGTTCTTTTTGCATAGCAGAACTACAGAAGAGATCTGGTGGAGTTTAGCATACGGGGAGGTTTAGTTGTCTATCACCACACGTTTAAATGCATGAGGACTTCACAATAAATGCTGAATTGAATTCACCATCAAAAGACAAAATCCATGTTCTATCTGCCAAAACCTTTAGCAGCCTAAACAGAAAATGTCACAATCGATTTTCAGTAACAGTATAGAAATAAAAACCAACATCTTCAAGTCTTTAGGGGATAGACAGACAGACAAACAGCATGACAGACAGATGAATTTTTTGCTGTAGGTAATTTTTTTATTCCTCCTAAGCAAAAATCAGGCTTCAAAGAGATTGTTACAGCTAAACAGATTAAGAAAAAAAACCCCAACTAATGGGTAATTTTATTGTTAAATTCTCTGATCTGTCACAACCATCGGCCTAGAGGTATAAAGCAAACAGATTCTTTTTCCAAAGCACTACTGTTTTATTTGCATTAAGGTTAAAGAGCTTCCTCTCTCCTTGACTGGTGTCAGATATAATAAAATAAAACCATTTGAAAGGAGAAAAAACCCAACCACCTCAAGCTATTAAAAGTGCTGTTTTGGAGGCTCTTTTACTCCCTCTCCATTTCTCTGACAGAAAGTCATAAAGTACCTTTGGGCTCACTTCACACCCACAGAACCACTGCTGGGGTATGTCTGCAGAGCCTCCCCCAAACCCCAGCCCCCTCACACCTTGGCCAGCTCCAGCTCTCGCTGGCCAGGGGCTGCATTTTTTGTGGGCATTCACAGATTCTCTCTTCTCTCTAAATTTAGCAGGGTTTTAATACTCCTGATTTTAACAGTGCAGTGAAATATAGAGCAAAGGAAACACGAGCCAATGTCCCTAAACTCTCAAGGTTGACTCCAAGCATTTACCAAACATCCAATACTGGCAAGTGGCAGCGGCTACTGAGCTGATAAGTTGCCTGCTCTGCTTACAGCCAGGCTCCCACACTTAAAAGGACTGTGAAATAAGCAACTTTATAATACTGCTATAAGGGAATTAATGCTAACATTGGAAAAATGAGTTTGAATAATTGGGCTCTGCAAAATGCTGTATTAGTAAGCAGCAAGCTGGACCACTTTCAAAGCCTCCATGCAACCTGTTTTCATAGAACCCTTTTAACATGAACAACTGACCCACATCCAGGATCACAGTAAATCAGATTTTAGTTTTCTCTTCTGTTTGCTATACTGAAAAAAACCTAAAAAAGCTCAAAGCAACCACTCCTACTTAAAATGGTAGAGCATCTATGACAACGGCCACCAGAGTGGGGAAATAATTAGCTGATGATTTGTTTCTTTAGAACTAAATGCACTTTAACAGGGTCAACAGGAACAATGTTGGAGAGAGGTCAAGACCACTCCCCTTCACACCAGGATCGCAGGCAGGAGCTTTCAGCTGCCGCCATCCCAGAGAGTGTCTGACAGCCCCACTCCTGCAGGAGAAACAAACCAGCCCTGGTGATCTACAAGCTTCTTTTAAGATGTTTTCAAATCCTTTTGCACATCTAGTTGTGTTATTAGCCGGTAAAAAGAAACTGCGGATGCTGACTCCCACAGAGGAAGATAAAACTGGGCCAGCCTGGCATCCTCATCCTCCTCTCTCACCCAATAGTGACCAGGACACATAGCACCCTCTGCTTTCACAGTGTTATGGTCAGGAAGAAGGACCCTTGGAAGTGAGTAAATGCTTCACCATCATCATTTATTTCTTTCTTCAAGTTCATGAGTGCCTTAAGGAAGAAATTCAGACTTCACCTAATCAGATACAGATCCAAAAAGAGACAAAGATCTTGTTTCACTTCAGTATTTGGTCCTGAACCAGTATTTTGACTAGGCCATCTTCAAACATGGCACCCAACCTTACTACCACTGAAACTCTCCTTCTGCTGTCCCACTGAAATCAGCCTTTTCCTCATGTACATCCCAGCTCTGCCATGCCATATGCTGCTGTTTCCCTCATCTATGCTCCAAAAGCTTGCACGCTCCCCTGCAAGCCGGCTCCAAACACCACACTGTGGACGGCACTTCAGCATTTCCTCCAGATCATCATCACTATGTTGTTTCCTGCTGAAACCACCCTAATGAATCCCATTCTCTCATCTGCAGAAGCGAATGGTTCTCCAAGACAGGCCTAATGCCTCCCTAATCTGTCACATGCTGCTCCTCCAATGCGTGGCCCAAATTGGTCCTTTTGTAGAGCCTCATATCTAATTTGCAGTCCACTATCTCTCTATCTTTTTCAGCCTTATGGCTTTTACAGCTTCTGCTCCCACGTATGTCTGCATTTCAGATTGTATTTCTTTGGATGCATTAGCCTGGATGTTTTCCAAGATGCTCTTTTTTATTTCCTGCTCTCAGTTATACTTTTTTCCTTAGCGGCACTACTTTGCAGGGCCGTTTTCAGCCGTCTTTGCTGTATGACTCACTTTATTGTCTCCTGCAGATTTCATTAGCACAGTTCTCCAGCTCATTATGGGGTAGGACTGAATTTCATGCACTGTTCAAGCTTTCCACAAAACATCTTCTTGCAAGTTAGCACCCTCCTCACTGTTTGCTTGGGCAGGCATTGGTACTGCTCCTCTAAAGGAAAGATGCTGGGGTAAGAGAATCTGCCTAAACAGAGCAAGTTTCCTGAAGTGCTATGAGGAAAATGCTAACAGCGTTAGAGAGTCAGGGTGTGTTATCACCATTAGCTCCTGGAAGACCCTGGTTTTTCCCATGACCTGCTTTGTTAGGTATTTGAAGGTAACTCCTTGCCAGGAACAGATGGTGTTCAAGCAGACAACTGGCAAAGGAGCTACAAGAGCGCACTGAGATAGTGATATGTGTAAGTCTGGCCCATTATCCAAAGCAAGGGTATGAATACAACAGGAGCTGCCAAAAGGCATTGTTTTGGAAAGAAAGTGTAGTAAGTAGGACAAAAAAACCCTGCAGGTGACGAAATTTAAGAAACTTTCAGATACAGGGATGGTGCCTTGGCTATTAGCTCAATTTTTGAAGCCTTTGTATCAAATAGTGTACAGATGGTTGGAAGTGAGTAACACTTTGACACGTGTCTGGATAAAAGAATATGATAATGATCTTTCACAGATGTGATGGTACAATTAATAGCGGACAAGAGAAGCACTTTTTGAGAAACACTTAAAACCAAACGAATCTTAATGTTCCACAGAAGGCCTTCAAGTGGCTGAATAAATTTCCTCTCCCCCTTTACTCCAATATTACCTTACTTAAGACTAAAAAAAGGGTAACAGAGGAGACCTTCAAGAGAATTACACTATACATTATGTATGTGTTTCAGATAATCCCTGCTAACTCTCCAAAAACATTTCATTTTCAGAAATTGCATACTCCCCCAGCATAAACATTACTAATAATGCAAAATAGAACCAGAAGGGATCCATCTCCTTTCTAATGCTAAATAGTGCACAAGTAACTACCATCTTTGTAATCGCAATGCTGCCTCAACACAATTTCCAAAATCAAATTCAAAACTGAGAATAAATTGTTAGGAGATTACTCTTCAAGAAAACTATTGCCAGTAATCTCCTAATAAGACCTGTCACTTTGACCTTCATGCATATTTTTTAACACCTTCACTTGCTGCAATGTTTGTGTGAGTCTAAGTGCAATGCAGAGCCCATTTAGGGAGAAGTCCCTTGTGCATTACGGTTCAACAAGCCACAACCTTGAAATACCCAAGGAATCATTTAAAATATTTACAGATCTCAAGGTCAAGCTCTGGAGATCCTGGACAGAAATCTGTCACGCTCTGAGAAATGGAAACACTTCTGCCAAACCTCCCCCACTCAAAAAAGTATGGTTAACAATGAAATCAAAGCATTGTTTTAAGCAAAGCCTGCAGATAAGGGGAAACTCATATAGAATATTTTTTCTCTGTTTCTAACTCACCTCTCTGCAACACACAGATAACATCAGTCTTAGAATGTCCCCTGTAAAATGAGAAGGAAGGGGTCCTTGCCATAAGTTTTCATGCCTTTATTTTGAATGACTGTACTTCTGGGGAGCAGGGCATGCTGCAGAGCCAGCATTACAGTTCCAAGTGCCAAACACTGCAGCAGAAAAGCCCTGTAAAGCTGTTTAGCAAAGACTGCCCTGATACTCATAAAGAGATGGTGGGGGCAGAGCAGCTGCTGCACTTCAGGTTGTGATGTAATTTACTGACTGCTGGAGAAGCTCCACTAAATGTCCTCAGGTGTCCTCACCCATTCATGCCAGCTCCATATTTCTCTCATAACAGTACATGTATCTACCATTTAATGGACATATAGGCAACTTCACACTTAGGAACATCACAATTCATTTAGAATTCCTTTTTTGCCCCTTAAGCATCCCTCCCTGTACATCATCTTTAAATCATTTTGATTAGGGCATCTTAAGCACAGTCAAATGATTTTGATTATGATACGACATTCTCATAATTGAGTAGTTCAGAGAAAGTTCTAGTTTTCTGTAGATACCATTTTGAAAAAAGTTGTTTGCTCTGTTCCTCCCACTTAAGCAGCAAGCTGATCTTTCTCATTGTAACCAACAACTGAAGGCTATGGAAGAACTACAAAGCCCACAAAATGATACTTGGATAACCATTAACTAAAGGCTTCTGCAATCAAGGCAATAATTACAAACCATTAAAAACAAGCCACAGGCTGACCCAGCATCAGTCTCAACCCTTTCAGGCAGCAAGAACTGTCACTAGAAGTGACAACTTTCTGCTCATCAGGACACTGGCAAAAAAAAAAAGCCCCAAGAAATCTTGTAATTTTTTTAACAAGATCCTAGTCTATCTCGCAAGTGAGGTTTTCCACTGCCAGACGGTCGATAGGAATGCTAATGGAAAGAGTTGAAGCTGAAATAAATCTGCCACTTCTAATCAACCACAGACAACCGTGTCATCAATACACGAATCATATTATGACAAACTCCCTTTGGTTTGGTACAATCAAATTTAATAAAATGTATCACACCTATGTACTGATTACTGATATTGGGCAACTTTAACACTGTGTTTTTGAGGGCTAAAGGTTATTTCTGAGATTATTCACTCCCTTGCAATGCTGTGATTTTGGATTCATCCTGAAAAAACAGTTACTAAATGTCAGAAGATATTTAGATAGTAGCTCAGTTGAGAAAAAAAACCCAAACCAAAAACCCCAAGACTAAAAGCTCTGAAAGTCCAATTAAATCACTGAATCATAGAATAGTCTGGGTTGCATGGGACCTTTAAAGATCATCCGGTCCAACCCCCAAAAATCAGGTACTACATAACAAAAATCCACAGGGTGCACTCTCCACTGTGTGGAACAGATAATTATAAAAGGATAACTATGCAGTATGGTGACAGTTCATCAATCTCTCATTCACTCCACTCCAACCCCTCCAAACATCCACTGGGCACAAAGTCCCACAGAGGTGAAAGTCACAAAGATAACCAAGTTCCTGTGCCCTTTGTGAAAACTGGAAGGAGGAAGAGAAGACCCAAAAGAGTTCCCTCATCAAATGTGGAAAGAATTGACCATGTCCCACACAGGTACCAGCTGGCTGACAGCTATGTGCCTCATACCAGAAAACCCATCTCTGCTTGCAGGAAGTACTCACAGTGGAGAACTGGGGCTCTTGCTTCAGGGAAGGAAGGGAATGACCAAGGGAAAAGAGATGGCAACTGGTAGAAAATTAGACTTTGCTACTTCTGCTGTTCATGGCACAGGTTGCTTTACAACCATATTTTTAACAAATCCAAATTCAGCCTCAGTACAAATAGTGTCCCTTTACTTTCACTGACAATTGTCCATCAGTGTTTCAAAATGTAATTGCAAAACCAAAACTCTAGGATTAGGTAAAGGAAATCTAATATTTCCCAATTTAGAGGCAATATGAGATTCAGTTGCTTGAAAGAAAAAAGAATAAATGACAAAAGTTACTCCAGCACAAGAGCAAACAAGTAATTTCAAATCCATTTACAGAGACACAGGAAATTATAATTAGCCCAAACTTCATACTTGTCTGTCAGTACAGCAATAAATACATCACTAAGATGCTTCTCCCTCCTCACCAAATTATAAACTTGCAGTATCTAATGGACAAAGACCAGAAGTCATCACAAAAAGCTTCAAGCTGGTTTTGCAGCTCTCAGTGGGAAAAATCGTGCCGGCACAGACACTCCTTCGCTTTCCCCTCATCATCCAGCTGAGAGATGACACCTTTGTAACACTGAGCAGCAGATATGAAGCAGTCACATTTTGCTTGGGTTTTTTTCCTTGTCTTTTTTTTTTTTACATCCCCATGCAAGCATGCTGGACAGGATCACTGGAACAGCATGATCATCCTTCAATATCATTTGGAAAGAATATCGAACTGTGTCTGCACACAGAGAACACTGTGGATCCATTTTATGAAATAATGAATGCTAGGATGAATATCCCAATATCTTCAAAATTTAAACCCAACAGTTTTTATTCCAGTAATAATACTCTGAAAGATAATACGTTATAGTTATTATAGACTGCGGCAGCATCATAGATTAGTCTCACAGTATTGATCTTCAGGAGACCAAATAGCAGACACGTGAATGCTCCCTACAGTTTAATCAGTGAGCACCTTTCAGTATTTCTGAATTATTTTTCTCCATTCTCCTATTTAATACTTTCTTTGTGCTTTTGGAGATCTAAGGAAAAGAAAAACACAGCAATTTTCTCTTCTTCATGCAAAATGAAACGTTCTTTTTCTAGATTTTGAGAGGACTGAAGTCAAACCCATACTTAGGAGCCTAAGTTAGACAAAAGGACAACAAATAACATTGAGATACGCTTGCTAAGAGCTGAAGAAAAACAAGAACATTAAACACAAGGGTGATGCCCATCCTAAAAAAAAGTCTCTCAAAAGAAAAGAGGAAGTTATTTGCAGCAATAGCATCTTTAGTTACTTATCAGGGAAACCTGTAGCATAAATCAGCAAGAATTCACATGTTTTTAAGTAGATTGTTTTACCATTCCTTCCCAAAAGCACGCACAAAGCCTGAGTACATCCATTCAGTCAACAACCTGCCTCATTAGGCACTGAGCCTCACCAATCTGTGTGGTGCCTGTATACACACCAAAATACATATTGCTCCACTGTTTGAGAGCATGAAATAAAGTCCACAGAGGTCAGTGGGACAAACTCCAGCCCCAGGTATGTTACAGTATAGAAAATCTTAAGGTAATCCATTAATAGAAGAGTTGGGAGGCTGAAATCACTTCGCTTACATCCTCTATCTCATCTTAATGACATTTTAAAAGTGGCTACATCTAAATTCCTCTTTAAAAAATTCTCTTGAATATCAGTGCTTCTACAGCTCCTGGCTTTGACCCTTTTGGTTATGGTGGCAAATTGAGAGTGTTTAAATCATTTCAGATTTATCCTATTAAGTGAATTTAAACTGGAAGCTGGCCAGATATCTCTGGAGCTGTGATGTGGAGCAGAGCACACAGGCAAGAGGAGCTCTGCTTTTGAGAGCGCTTTACGAAAAGATAAGTCTTCCAATAAAAGCCTGAAAATCTTCATCAACCTTTAAAATTACTTGAAAGTAGAGCCTGAAATGGGTACCCCCTGCTCCACTACATCTCCCACAGCGTAGACGAACACCTTGCCCAGTACAGGCAACAGTACCACAAACATCAGCTCTTAAAACTGTGGCGTTAAGAGAGGTGGGGTATTAAAGGTCTTGATTACTGTGCTAGAAAAAGCCTTAGCTATTTCATTTGCTTTAAAATGGATTTTAAAATTAAATCAGAAGGTACTGGAATTGGAAAGAGAAAGAAAGTAATTTAGACAAAAATGCATCTGTTCCTGTGGCTGGCCTCTCACAAGCATGCTGTAAAAATCATCTGAAGCCTGGATGTCCCTCAGTTGCAAATCCTATCAGCAAATGCTGAACCATAAAACTTGAGTTTTCTAGTGTCTGGACTTTGCCAAAAAGTTAATATAATGCTGTGCTTAATACCTGTGAGCTACTGAAGTATCAACAAAATAATGAATATACACTATACTGCAAGCCCACTCAATGCCTCGGATCTCAGGATTTCCTACTGCTTCATAATTTAAGACTTCCTTATGCTTTAAGGAGTAATTTTAAATTGTGACCCAAAGTTAGCAGAAAACTACAGCCTAGTAATCACTGGATCTCAGAAACGTTGTCAGCTCTCCCCATGAGATAGAAATAAATGCATGAAACCTGCATTTTCCTCCAACAGCTATTTAATTTTTCTGTAAAACTTGTGGTTTTTTATATATATACATATATATATGTGTGTGTGTGTATTTTTATATATATATATACACATATATAGGAATATATATTAAAAAATCCAGGACCCAAGGATTCAATTACATTGAAAGACAAACTTTTGATGTGATTTAATCACATCTGCATTTTCTGTCGCTAAACAAAATAAGAGTTATCTACTCCTGGATAAAACACAGGAAGCACCTGAAAAATGTTGACTCAGTAAACCCATCAAATCTTCCAAACAAGTTTGGGCAAATGAATCCTGGAGTCGGGTTTCCCATCCATCATGTCAAGAGCAGTGGGTTGTTTTTCCAAGGCAGGGTTTGAGATGGGCAGGCTGACCTACAGCCAGGGTCGCGTTGTTGGTGCCAGCGGGGGAAGGCTCTGGAGCAGGAGCAGGCTGCTGCTTCCTGGGAAATCACTCCTGAACACAATGGGACTCTGGGAGACAATAGCTCTACAGTTCCTTTTGATGTTTGGAGTTTTTCTAATCTCTTCAGGTTAGATTAAGAGAGAGGCAGCCAGGGTCAGCAAAGGTCAGCAAGATGAAGTTTATTTTTATAGAAACCTTTCCCTTCCATCCAAGATCTCTCTAGCTAGTCAGTCGCTTGCTATGAAGTTATTTTGCACTACACAGAATTTATGATTCCTTACGGCTTACACACACCACACTTTACATTCGACTCAGTTCACTGGTTGCAAAACCCCCCTCCCACCAAACCTCAGTGGCTTTAAATCCTTAATTAGCCCTTTCTTTGTCTTTCTGCCCCGAATGGTTTCCCCTCCCCACCTTTTGGTTTTTTTCTTTTAATATAACAGAATTCAGTATTGTCATTTCATGCTTCTAGAATTTATGTATTGGTATTTAGGTTTATTTTCATTAAATGTATGACACGGTTTCTCTGAGCTATGTAAGATCAATGTATGAAATCTATTTAAACCAAATTCTTTCATTACCCCAATGCTTTGCTCTTAAAAAGGAACAAAAATATTTTCAGAAATAACAGGAAAATAAAAATAGGAATGCATGGATAAAAAGTAGTTCTATCCCTACAGGGATTTATGAAACTTTAAGGTATATATACTCTCAACTTTTCCCATGATGAGACTCAAGCTTTCTCAGCAAGCTTCTCTCTTGTACTTTTGAAGCATTTATGTTCTGACTTGGAAAATTAGTTACATGTAACCTGATAGGAAGGCCTAACAATTTTTTATATTCCAGATTGCTCAAAGCTCAAAATCACAATTGGACTGGATCAGGTTGTAGGCACAGAAAGCTCTTAACTCACTGCTGCATTTAGATGGTTTGAAGAGGTGTGGCAACGAATAAACACATTGGCAAACAGTAGTTTTTTTGCACTGCCACATCACCGAGAGCCATTAATGATCCTAATCTCCTGGACACTGTCCAGAGGTGGAGAAGGAGGAGGAGGAAGAGGAGAGGGCTCAGAAGGTGTAGCCTAACATAGGAATTCCCAGAGAAAGTCCACAGTAGGCATCCATCAGCGATATGAGCAACCCAAGCTGCTCTCCCACCCACCTTGTTCGACAAATAACCTACACAAAGCAGTTCACCTTTCTTCTGCTCTGTTCCCATCATTTTTTCTCTGTAATATTTCAATAGGTATGAATAAAGAGCAAACATGTCTAAGACATGCTATATTTGCATATCAATTTTTTTAAGCCAACATTGCTTGCACACAGTTCATTTGGCAGGAAAAAGAACAAGTGTCTAAACCACCTTCAATTAAGTAGCACCTTTAGGCACAGAATTAACCCTTACATTGACTAACTAAAGCCCAGACTGGATGGTCCCATCTCTGTCTCCAAGAACCAGGCAGCAGGCGATGCTGCCTTGTAATAGCCAGTCATATTTTTTAAACTACCCTGACTTCTGTCTTGTTTCTATTCATCTAATAAATTGATTCACTGTTGACTTTAATCTCCATTATTAATTCATCAGGTGACTGATTGATTCAACTACAGCTTTAATCTGACGATTATCTCACTAAACTTGAGCAATAGTGGTTTCAGTTATGATTCCAAATTATTTTGTTCCTTTATTGCTTCATGATAAAATCCTTGCAGAAGTGTGCAAAGCCATTTTTCTATTAAAACTACTATGTTACCCCTGTAGACAGGCAAAGATAACCTTACAAAATAAATATGCCAGCCACTTCATTCCACTTCCAAATCTGTGTGCGTGTCCTTCATACTTCAGAATAAGTATCTCAAACCACTCAGATTAAATATGTTGATAACTTCTTAAAAGAACACAACATATATTTCTTTCACATAAATACCACATCTAAACCTGCTTCTGAGTAAAGAGATGACTATGGAGTACATGTCTGGCATTGCTGTTCTGTATGTGGCCTGAGAGTGCTCTCGATGTCCAAGCATCTTCTAGTGCTCCAGTTCAGCACAGTTACACTCAACCCTGAGGATCAAAAAAGATTTGAAGGCTATTGCACCATGTCACTTGGACTGTAATAGCCTCACTGCATCCTTTCCTTCCCAGCTATCACAGTCCTGCTTGATGGAAAGATTTCAAATTGCCTAGGTTTTGACAGCTGAGGGGCCAGGGGAGAGTAAAATTCATGTAAAAGTTAATGGTTTCCTCCCACCTTCCTTTGTAGGTCACAAGGAAGAGGTCTGTAGGAGAGAAAAGAAGATGATGAGCTGCTCTAGAGCAGGTCAGGAAGTGTCCTTGGTTCCTGCATACTCTAAACACAGCAAAGGGTTTGTTCAAAATATCGTCACGTTGCACTGGAGGAAGGGAAAAATGCTGGGCAGAGATTTCTGACTCACAATAAATTGGAAATTCAACAACAGAAGAAGTAGTTAAATTTGCTGCATATATCTTCCAAGACCACATTTAGAAGTTATCTCAGAATGTTTCATCCTATATTTAGTAACTACAGCAGCAAGGTAAAACTGAAGTCAGTGAGTGCCCCAGAAGCATCACCGGGTAATGGAACAGCACTTACATAAATTACTAAGTTACAGCACACCGGCCAATTTTAAAACTAATTATGTAGATGCTGTTAAATATTATGTGAACAAAAAGCACTTCAAGTTTTGCAACAAACTGCTGTAACTTTCCAGTACTTTACCCAGCTATGGTGAAAGAACTGCGCTCAGAACCACACAATGGCTGCCAGCCGTCACGTCTGGAAGTGCCTGCACACAACAGGGAACAACAAGCTTCACGTGACTGCTCTCCTAGCTTGGCTATTAGCCTTGGTAAAACAGTGTATGCCATACTGCAGGGAGGAAAAGTTAACTTTTTGTTTGTTTTGTACCTTTTCCTTCAACATTTTACAGATACTCGCTGAAGACTCAACTTCATCAGCAAATCTAAAACACATCAGACATACGCTTCCCTTGGTTTATAGCAGAAAAATGAGCAGAAATACACTGTGGAGATCAACAAGCAGGATCCTGCTGCAAAAAGGGTCAAGGGAAAATCAATTCAGAATCCAAGCATTTTCCACCCATGGAAAAAAAAAAAAAAAGAAAACAGAAAAAATAAATCAGACAAATCTACAGGCTGAGAACGAGCATTTCACAGTGCTGAAGCCCCCTCAGCCATGACAGCAGGACGTGCACCTCCAGGGTTTGATAACAAGACACATCACACTTCCAATTTTTTTGTTTCTTCCCACTCCCCTCACCCCCGCAACACATACAACTAGTTTTGCTAACACGCTATAAAGTTCAGGAGGCTGCACATACATATTTATATTAAGTCTCCCATTAGACCCACTGGGTGTAATTGGGAAGAAAAAGCATGCAGAGTTTTTTCTTATAACCAACCTGAAAATGAGAACATAGACAAACAAGGAGCTTGCAATCCAGCTGTCACACAAAGTTATCTTCTGGGCTGAAATTGCTCCTGGTTGGTCTTAAAAGGCACGACAAAATTATTTCAGTCACCAAAATCCCCTCCGCATTTTTGTGCTGCCCAGCCAACATACCCTGGAATCTGACAAGGAGATGATTTTCTTGAGTGGGAGGCAGAAAAGCAATATCCAATTTATATTAAACAAACAAGAAGGCTGCTGTAAAAATAAGGAGGCTTGACCTGGGTCTGAGCCATGAGGTCGAGACGGATCAATGCCTTTTTAGTTTTAAATTGAAGGTATTCTAATAATTTGGGGAAAATGGAACCGAGCACTGGATTTGGCAGATGCTTGTTATTGCTGAAACACACACACAACCCTAGATGTGCCCTCACCCAATCTTGAAGGGTTTCTCTCTCCCTCTCTATTTCTCAAAGGCTCTCATAAGTCCCAATAAATGACACCTCAGGAACACCCCTCTGCAGTCCCAGCAGACCATGCTCCCTTATCCTTACACTAAACTAAATTCTGACATTAAAAATCTGTACTATAAAATTTGAAAGTTCTTAATCAATGATGTACAACTGGAGATGATTTGCAGCATCCCTGACCTTAAAAAAATCGGTAGAGGTCACATCAAGAAGGCTTCTTTACGTGATTTCCCCTATCATTAAGGTATCCAGGGGCATTTTCCTCCAATTATATTTTACAGAGTGAAGATACAGGTGAGTTAATAGTCATACTGAAATTTGGGCATTTTATTCCAGTATTCAGAAACTGAATCCCAAACTGGGATTTTACAGGAAGAATACTCCATTTTAGTAACATAACAAGCTGGAAAATCTTTAATTTTGTTTCTCTTCACCCACTGGCAGAGCAGGGGGAAATGAATTCACCTCCTGCAGAACGAAGGAAAGGATTGAGGGATGATTGAGCTTTTTAGTGACCTCACCCTACAGAACCAATGCTGCCCAACAAAAAAGTCTGAGATGTTGGAATTACTGCTGGAATGACAACGGAATGAGTGGTGGGGGGGGGGGCTGCAGCAGGTTGGGGATGCAGGCTGTGCCAGGCGATGGCTGGAGAAAAACTCCTTTCCCAGTGGCGCAGAGCACAGCCATTCAAAGCACTATCCACACACATTTCAGAGCTTAATGCAGATGTATTTTCAGGGGTATCAAGCCCGACAGATGTGAAATAAAAATGCTATTGTATCAGGGGAACTGATCTTCAAAATAGCCTGAGTAATCAGAATAAACATGAAATCCTGACAAACACCTGCCAGCTTCTGGAAGGGCACATTTGGGGAACTGTTGTGGGTTTTTTTGGGGGGGGGGGCGGTTTGGTTTGGATTTTTTGGGGGAAAAAAACCCCAACTATTTCTCCATTTTCCTGTCCTGTCTCATTATTAAGAGAAATGAATTTGAGGGCAAAGGGATAACCTGCCACACCATTCCCTGGACCATGTGCTGGTTCCTGCCTCCCCAGGCTCTCAGTGGCATTTGCTTAACTCCACATCCTCTGGAGCGTGGTGTTACGTGCAGAAGTGATGCCTTTTTCCTCCTGTGCCCTAACTTACTGAAAAGGGAAAGGCTGCTGGTCATCACATTTCAGTATGTTCCGAAGTTAAAAAACCCCACGCACTCGTTTTAAAACATGTTGGGTCAGATCCATTTCTTTCCCGTTCTTGCCTCTGATTTATCTCTTTATTACAAAAGGCTTCTTAGCTCATAGGAACAGCATCAACCCACAGCATTAGCCAGGTTACAACACTACAGGCTTTAGTAGATCCACTCCTCAAGTCAACTGTGAACAAGTAGACACGTGTCAGCTCCCTTCAAGGTCATTTGGGAAGCTCTCCCCCAAAACAGTTAAATTTAACAAGGAGATGCATGACTTGAAAAGCAGAACCTTGGAAGCCTTGAATTCATTTTTTCTTGGCTTTGCTTTTTGTAAATAAGATACTAAACATAATTTGTATGAGCCTGTCCCTCTAAAAGTTACAAGACTGGAAAATACTGCTAAGATTTATTTCAATTGGAGGTACTTACCAAATGTCACTGTTTTCCTGTTCAAAATGACTAATTATTTTGATTAACCTTTGATTTAATTGATTATATACCACAGCAAAGCAAAAGCACACATAAAATTACACTCCTAAGAAACTCTTGAAGCACAGATCACATAAGAAAAGAGTTATGTCAAAGTGGTTAGAAAATGTATTCACCACGTACACAATATTCAAACCAAAAGCTGACTCCACACGCTTCATGGGAAGGCTCACACCACATGAACATTCACACCCAGGAATCACAGTCTAGTCTGAATCCTGTAGCCAACAAGAGATTGCTTCCAGAGGAAACTCCAAAAATACCAACCAAATAAATAATTAAACTACAGAAGAAACTCCTAACTACCACCTCAGCACCTACTCCAAGTATCTTCCATGAGGAATTTTATTCCAGCTGGGAAATTGGTGTTAACACTTCAGTCACATATAAAAAGAAGGCCTAAAGCAGCACAAGGCAAGAAATAAAATTTAATATCTCAGAGTAAATACACATGAATTCCAAATCCAGTAACAGACTTCAAAGCAGAGAGAGAAAAACAGGATATCAAAAGTAAATTAGACAAAGAGCTGAAGGCAGTTCTGAAAAATAAAAATATATGGTGGAAAATTAAAGCATATAAAACCACTCTTAAGATCCCATCTCAAAGGGGCAGTTTGCACAGAGAATTCATACCACCAAAGTGAGCATGGAAAAGACTCTCTCAAAGCTTCATATCCATCAAACATGACAGTTGGGAGTGGATGCTCTTAAAGGTCTCTTACAAACTCCACGATTCTATGATTCTAACATGGGGATCTGTCCCCCTTCAGAAGCTCTGTACCCGTACGACTGGCTGCAGACATCCATCCATCAGCCCATCAGACTCCACTGCACCAGTTGCAGGCAAGGAACTTTTAAGTTACCCATTCCCAAATTTTTAAACTATTACTGCAAAATAATTTTTCCTAATAAAAAAGATTCTGAACCAACAACTCTCTTCTCGACAAAGTGAATCAAAAGTGCTCTAACCTTAATAATCACCTGGGTCTAACCAATACAAAGGTTTTTAAGACACCCAGGAATCCCTTAGATTATTCAAGCTGAGCTTTGTTTCGCGCTGTTTTGGATTGACCTGAGTAATGTGGAAAACGAGCTGATGCTCCTCCCCTCCACCAACACCACTCGTAATATAAAACAAACTAATTCATTGGAATTTGTTTTGGGTTACGTTCCCTTCCTCCTACACTGTCACCAAAACCCCAGGCTCCCTTGGCAGTGTGGCATTTTCAGGCTCCTCCAAAGCACCAGAATTAGGCTTCTGCCCATATTTTCCCCTCCAGGGAAAATTAGATTCCAGTTAGAGCCAAGAAGGCAGCAAGTAACTTATGAGGGTGAGATGCTGAATGCTAGGTTGTAGAAAAGCATCACATACATTCTCCCTAATAAAAAAGTGGATTTTTTAAGTTGTGACACCCATTTGAAAAGTCAACAAAAATGTAGCTGGAGCAGATGTTAAATGAAAAAGTGCATCCTAGAGCAGGGACTTGAGCAGCAGAACAAATCCCTGGTACTGAAGGCGCACGGTTCCCAATGCCCAGATCCCACGGCTCTGAAGCACAGGAGCTGTGCGCCAACGTGTACTAGCAAAATGGAAAGTCAGCAAATACAAAGGAGACCATGGAGAGAATCTGGAGGTGAATTTCTAAATCTAGTCAGATCTGAGATCTTTTCCAAGGGCTTTTGTCATACTCATGAAGGTACGATTTGGTTGGCTTTAATATATTCATACGGTTCCATTCAGAACAACCTTGTTTCATTACAGCGGATTCCATTGTGCTTCACAGTCCTGCTTCATTTCTTCCAAGGCAAATTCTTCAGGAGATTAACCTGACACGTTTAGTCCCCTGATAATAGATCCTGTCTTTTCTGATATCATTACCAATTTCAAGCACATAGCAAGAAACAGGCTTAAATTTTTTTAAAAGTACTGACTTGAAAGCTTTCTTGTTCCCACATTTTTTTGGTACAACACATTTCACTTTACATGTAATGTTGCAAGATTCAGCTCAAGTAAATCTAAAATAAATTATTAAGCTTCTAACCAAAAGCTTCCAGTCCTAAAAAACCCTTTTTATTGAACTTGAAGAGCTTCAGTGCATGGCACAGCTCTAATTGCAGTTCAGATTTTAAGGCGCTCGAAGTGGCTATTGTTCTTTTCTCAGAGTTCAACATATTATTCTTATGCTTCATATGCACAGAAGACATTAGTGAAGATAAACTGTGCAACTGGTAATTGAAATCAGAGTTGAAACATCTATTATGGTAACATACACTCTGCCACATCTTCAACACACTGAGAATGAAAAGACGTATGAAGCACCAGTTGTTGACACTCACTGGAACAAAAATGCATTAAGAAATGGAATGAAACACATTTACACAACATAAAATTTCCCAAAATTACTTACATTGACATTACTAGTCTTCTGCCATCTTGACAGATAAAATAAGTACAGCCCTAGTATAATTCTGAGAGATGTGTCTGAGGAAAGCACAGCTTTTTCTAAAGCTCAAAAAGTTCATGTTAAAACCCCAGTTTGCTTCTGAAAATACTGACGTCTGTAACAGCTACCCACCTAAACAGGAGAAACCTGCATGATCTTTGGAAGAATTATTTGCAAGTAACTTCCTAACAAAACCGCAGAAAATAACAAACATTTCTCAGATTTCAAATTAGGATTTTTAAATGAAATAAAACATATATAAAAGTATGTCTCCTTTAGAATCCAAATAACCATTAAATGATTATAGTAGCAACAAAGCTCTAATAAAAGGGCCACCAACTGAAAGACTTATCCAGTTTAAGCTTGCTCCTGGGACCATGCCTAGCATTCCAGTTCTTTATAAATTTCTTGCAAATCAACAACTTTTTACAAGACTGTAAAATTTGCTTATCATTATCACATCAGGAAACAAAATGCTTTTCCAATATTTTAACTGATTAACACTGTAACTGCTACTTTATGCTACATTAAAAAAAGAAAAACCACCCAGATATTGCCCTGGGGCACCCCTGGCTGCAGTAAGCATTTTTTTTAGGGATATTTAAAGTCCTCTGTGTGGAAGTAACAACACAGAGTATTTTATAGGAAGGGGCAATTAGAAAGATGGACATGAAGATGAACTTCCTATTTCCAGGGTGCTATACACTGCATATGAAGATGATTCTAAGACAGGTGACAAACTTGACTGCATCATCTCTCCAAACATGGTGTGGCATGCAAAATGGCTTGTAAACGGAAAGCAATAAAGATACTTATTTATCTCTCTCTATAAAAAATACACTTTCCTAATTTTATACCTTTACAGAAGTGCTGCTTTCATCACCAAGAACGAGTATTCTTTTTGCATCCTGTAACTTGATACTCCTTGTACTGGCACCTTCTAACTGGGATCAGGACTAAAACAAGAACTCCTTAAAATCTGACTACTGAATGAAATCTGATAAACTGAACGACCAGCTCAAAGCCTGGTTATTCAGTTGGTGCTACTGCAGTCAATGCAGCTTACTAAATATTTAAGATATATAAAGATAAACATGCAGGACTGTACATCACTGCACACCAAAACTAGAGATGATTTTTAAGGTCCCTTCCAACCCAAACCATATGATTTTTTTCTCTGCAAATGCCTCATGGAAAAAGATACATCATGTACTTCACTCATTATCCTAATGATCAATGTTCAGGGGGTTTATTATTATTAATTGCATATAAAATACCATGATTTTTGTAACCCTGGGAAAGTATTTAGCCATTCACCTCTTGGTGGAACAATGCTGAACAAAGGTGATTAAAGCTCAGCATATAAGAACAATGCAGAACACACAAATTTATGCATGCCATTTAAAAGGCATGCCATTTAGACTATTAGCAAAAAAAATCAAAAGTATGTCATAAATCTTTAACTGTAAAAAAACCCCTCAAACTAATGTTTACCAAGTCCTTGATAACATTTAAGCATGAATGCTGCCTACTTCAGGAGTGCAAAATCTTCTTAACTCACTTATCTGCATATATCCTCAACCTCCTCTGAAGTGTTCTGCTGCAAAATTCATTGTATCCGAGATCTGCTAATCATCATCAGGAAACTCTGTTATGCATCTTAAGGACGTACTTTAGGCTCTCAAGAGGAAAAATAAACACGTTTTATTAGCTGCTTTTGGAAAATACTGATTTGTATTTATTTAGAAACCTTTTCAAGTTGCACCACTGTTAAATTAAATATTTATGGCATGATTTTCCAAGGAGTTTAACACCTGTTAAGAGTTTAACATGCTGACTTCAACAGGAGTTCCAAGGGCCCAGCATTTCTGTAAACCTCAGAAGTGACAAGGCCGGGATGTGGCAAAGCAGCTCAAGAGGGATGCCACTGCTGAGCTCTGAAATCCAACCAGGATCCTGCCCAGCCTCTATTTCCCATCCAGCACTGCATTTCTGACAACAGAATTAGCCATATTTTACTAGAAATTACAGAAATACCACTCATTAATACCTGTAAACTGAAAAGAAAGCATGAGCTAAATGCTGTGAAGTTAATCCTCAGTGCATCTTCCCTGTCCTTGACTAGTGTAAAACTTACATGCTTGGATCATACAACACCACTGAGCAACAACTCACAGAGACTAAAATCCACAGCGTGATAAGAGCTGGAAAGCAAAGCTATTGATATGGAGAGTGAGAAGTTAAACAAGGATGAAGCCAAAAATACAGAATAAAGAAGAAAATATGTCTGATACACTGCAAAAACCTCTATCCTGGTGACAGTGGGGCCAGTGGCTTTGGCATTTGGCTTCTCAGCCAAAGCTGAAGGCCATGCCTCTGGCCTTGCTGTCGACTGAAGTCAAAATAAGGGGTTAGGTTTTAGTAATCCTTCTTTTGCTTAGCTTCTGAGATACTTGCACTTACAATCCCTCACAGCTTCATGTTTTCAGGTATCCCATGTATCCCATTCTTTCACTAACAGATTATTTCTCACACTTTGTAGGTGGTTGCCCTCCTGCCCTTCCTGGTCCTTTACTCAGTTGCAACACGTGCCTAAATCTGAACTACAGTGCAAAGACATCAATTTGTATTTCAGAATTAAATACCAAAGTTTCCTTGTGGCGTTTGGCCTATAATTCTGGAAGCAAAAAAAAGTGTTATCTTTTAGACAGTAAATAAATAAGTAACATCTAAGTAAGAAATTACTATACATCAAAATGATTCAAATGATGATCAATGTGATTTCATCAACTTAAGACAGATAAGATAGTTGAATATTGAAGTTTGGACACATCAATCTCTGCATACACTTTACAGCACACTACAAATCTGCCCAGCAAGTTGAATATTTTACTCATTAAAACAGGAGCTTTCATCGTACTATAAAACATTTTCAAATGGAGACCAAAAAACCGACAAGTGTATTTACAGTAAAGCTTTATATTTGTGTCATCAATTAACAACAAAAGTTTGGAATAAAACTAAAATAAAAGCTAATCAAAGCAGCTAACTCGCAAAACAGATGGAAATTGTATTTTTCGAATCAAGCAAAAAGCCAAAGCTTTCGAACATTTAGTGTTCTGTCTGATACAGCTGATACAGACAACTTGGCTGAAGGACAGTAAATGTCAGGATTTTATGAAGAAAGGGTGTCCCTGACTTAAATAGTCACATTTATGAATTTTCATTGATTTTTATTTTTTTTTTGGCTTCAAGATGATTAACTCACACCACAGCAAACCTCTGAAACGTGAACTATAAATAAGGTGTCGCCATGACACTGCAGGAAAAATAAATAAAAACAGAGCCCCAACCTTATTTCAGCCTCAAACAAATGTTTCAGTCCCTACATTGTCTGGCTCAGAAAGATACATAGACAGTCTCACAGACAGAGATATAAATGAACAATTGCAGTACCTTTTTCCCACACTGTTTACAGGGTTGGCTATATTCCTACTGGCAATAGATTTTCTTCTTGACAGCTTCTTGGTGTTGGGGCTGTCATCAGTGTTGTCATCCTCTTTCCTTGTTGTGTTACTTCCTTTGCTGTTCAGGTCCCTTAGCACATTATAATTAATTTTACTTGAGATTTTCTTCTGTTCTAACATCTTTTCAATTGCCTCTCCTGCTGTGCTGGCTTGAATAGGTTCCCGCTTCTTTGCAGATTTCTTTGGCTTAATTAAAATATAAAATTAGTGATGTAGATACAAACAAAGTTTCCACAAAGCAGAGGGGTGAGTTACAGTGCAGCAGTCCTGGCTCAGGTGCTGCTGAGGTGGGGATGCAGGCGATGTGCCCGGGCTAAGCCAGTGCTCCCTCTCCTGCCACTCAATGGGACCAAAGCATCTCTTTGCTCTGAGAGATAAATGTTTGCTTTTTTGCCAAATACCCAGTGTATTACAAATTCTTAGTATCTGCAATGCTTCCAGAGAAGAAGGATGGGCCTTTTCTCACACATGAAAAAAAAAAGGTGTGTGTGTGGGGAATAAACTCCTGCTACCGGAATAGGGACCCTGATAGCATCGCCCAGCACGGAAATAAAGAATTTCCCCTGCTAAAACTGCCTTTAAAGTTAAAGTGAAGCTGGGTCATGACTCCTCTAAGCACTGACAACTCTGCATCGAAGCTCCAACACTGGCTTACATCAAGCCTGAAAGCGGCGTGGGAAAGCATCCACCCAACTCCTCCTCCTCACTGGAAAAGGCCAAGAACATGAGCAGCAGCTTTCTAAGCATGGACTGGCATTAACACCGACGGAGAGGAAGCAGGAGGCTGCAGACACACGAGCAGTGCAGCAATGTCACTGACAAGTGCCTTTCCCAGGCACGGGCTGCGGGGGCTGACGCTGCACAGAGCCAGGCAACGAGAAACGACACCGGAGAACATTTCCCGCCATGTCCCATGCCTGGGTAGGTATGAAAAAAAAAACCAACACCCCAGAATCTCTGTTTCTCATTTGGCATTTTCCTTTTCAAAGGAAGGTTTTAACACCAAGCTCTGCAGGAGATTTATTTTTTAATGGATAATAGCCCCTCTGTTTACCTACATGGGTCAAGTGCTACCTTGAAACTGGAAAGCACCATATTAATCAAGTTCTACTCGAGCTGTCAGAAACAATACAGGGTTAGAGAAAAACTCCTGTGTTGTCCGAACAAAAAAGTGGGTGTTTGGGGCTACTTTGCGGTGCCAACGAGTTATACAATTTTGAAAATTGCTGGTAGACTGCCACGTCTGTGTGAGCTCAGGATGAATGAGAAACTCTGAAGCATAAAACAGTGTTTCATTGTCTGGTTTTGTTTTTATTGTTGAAATACCTAAGGGAAGCAGGAAACTCTGTCTTTCGCATTAGTCGGAAAAAAAGATAGAGGATATATGCACTAAAAACTAACATGGACTTTAGCTGCATGTGGACGATATGACTTGTCACTTGCTCAATTACACAAAATACTAATGCTGTAAATTGTGAATATACGGCCAATTAGGCTGTTTAAACTGCTAAACATGGAGACAGGACATGCCGTTTGTTAACTAACTGTCGCATTCTTTATGAAAGGTAGAACAAAATACTCCTTCAAGTGACTGTAACAAGGATCTGTTCAGTTCTTCATAAAGAAATCATTATTGTAAGGGCAAAGAAAGCCACTGAAGTTATGGCAAGTACAAACAAATTCCCCATGCACACGTTAAAAAAAAAATTAGGCATGTCTTAAGACCTGTATTTTAATAAGCAAGCAATTAGAACAGCAATCATAAATGCAAAGAGCTAGCTCTGACTTTGACATGCACAGAATTTTCTCATAATAGCAATTTAAAATAAAGTTTTGGGCAAGAAAGTGTTTTACTCACCACCTGAAAAAATATAGACTTGTAATTCAATAACAGCTAGAGATACAATAGCTTTTGCTCGTTTAGTGGTGACCTGTACCAGCATGCCCATAATCCTACAAGTAGCTGATCAGCAGATGACATGAATTTCCAGGACATTTTCAAACAGACACAATCAACACACAGTTCAATACCTTGTGTTCCTTATAAATCCCAAGTTCTTTCTCTTTTGCTATTCTTGCTTCCTTTTCTGAAAGATGACAAAAGGGTAACCAGCATGAAGATTACACAGACTGCATATTTCAGCAACATCAGCCAAAAGGAGAATTTCAGTCCTACATACTTACCTTTTTGTTCCTTCAAATAATCTGCATTTTCTTTCATCCACAGCTCTGCTTTTATCTGAGCTTCTGTTTCGTTAAGTATATACTAAAAGACAAAACAAGTTTATCTACTTTCAGAAATCAAATAAAAAACCATAGAGCAAAACTGAACTGAAAAACCACTGGAACGGTCAATTCATATTCCATTTTTAAAAATACATTAATAAAAGAAAACATGAGTGAGATGTGACAATCAGAGAGCATTTCTAATACCTTCTAAAGCTGGTAAAAGCAACGACCTCTTTTCAAAAAACAGTGCTTGGTTTCCAAACTATGATGGAGTGACCAAAAACCATCCAGGACTCATTGCATGTGGTCTGTAATTAACCAAAAACAATCCTGGGTTTATAATCTTTTTCAGATGATACGAGAGGTTATCATGACAATATGGTTGTCTGCAAGTAATTCTGTGTGTGTGTGGATGGTGGTCTGTAATTCAAAACAGAATGGGAACCATTGCCCTGTGCGACCAAACAGAAACATGTGTCTTCTGGGTAGGTTTCTGCCAAGGTTTAGGCAGAGTTACTGAGATTATTAGTTCAATGGCCACATCTGTGTGAAGGAAACCAGCTTAGATTGCTGGGGTGTTAGTCCTCTAGACTTTAGAGAGCTGGGTTCGGTAACCACATCCAGGCTTATTTGCAGTTAACTCCACTTAGTCTCAGTAACATCATTAGTGGGAACGGAGCTGTAAAATGCATCTAGGACTATTCGGATGAATCACAGAAATAAATAGATAGGTAGCAATTACTTAATTGTAAATTACTTAAATGTAAAAATTAACCCAGTATTTAGCTCAACTATCAAGGAAACAAAAGTCAGTGCTGTTTGTGAGTGAAGCGTTTCTGCAGAACAAAGACAAATTAGGCCATTCGTCATGAACAAGATACTTTAATTTTAAGCAGTGCACCCAGGACTTGTAAAACGATGTTTAAGTGCAAGAAAAACAATTTGAGATTTCTCCATCTTTTGGGCCTGAACATTCGAGATTTTCTCCAAAGTAAAATGTACATCTAGGATTTCATAAGAAAAGTAACTCCAGTCAAATTAAACTAAGGCAGGGAGGAGTCTTTTCTCTGAGGGCAAACAAGACGACCAAATGCCTGTGCAAGTCCTGGTTTATCAGACCAATATTTTTACTCTTTCATCCGCTTCTATTAAAGGTGGACCATAACAGTAAAACCCACTTTGTCCTAGCTCAGTTATTCATCCTGCTTAGGCTTTCAGAGAGTTCATAATCTTGGGCTTACAATATTACAGTCTATTGCCATAGAAATGAACATGAAGTCATGAAAGCAGAGTTATGACCTCATCACAGAGCCTAGGAAGAGAAGAAAATGTGCTTGTTCTTCCCCTGTGATTGTTTAAATTATGGACTGGCTATAGTGGAAAACTTCAGCATTCCCACTCCCTCCATTCCACATCCACTCCAGTCATGAGACACTGAAGGTCAGGCCAAAAGCCCCACTTCACAGCTACAGTCAACTCACCACCAGCAACGTTTCAGAGATCAGTAACCCCTGTGCAACCTCATCACTCTCAGTGACTTTGCACCCCAAAAGGAGTCTTTAGCATTGCCATTATCTGTTCCAATGACACTGTAAACCAGAGTGGTGGCTGGAGAGGGTGTCAGGCTCAGCATCATGAGAGCTGGACTGCCATGTGTCCAAGCACTGACCTGCTCTGTGGCCTCTAACAAGCCACTTTCCACAGTCACCTGTCTGTCCTGCTCAGGCTATATGGTAAAGGGTGTTTTTTACTGCCACACAAATAATAATATATCCAGAAAACATTACAGAAATCTTTGGAAGGACACAGAAGCTATACATGCTGGTTTTACAGCTTGGTTTCCATGGCAGCCTCCTATGCTGAATATATCTTATTAAATATATCTATCCGATAATCTTGTTAAATATATCTAATTAAATAATTAATTTAGAGCTCCACAAAACTTTTTAAAGTCCTTCTTTAGAATAAAAGACATTCTAAAACTTAATTATTCCAGCATGCTAAGAGCAAGAAGCAGCAGCAGTCTCATATATGTATAGAAATATATATATATAACTTGGGCAAGGAACAACAAATTCACACGTTTGCATGAACACCAGTTTTGCTCTCAGATCACTGAAATTGCTCAAACCTATAGATCAGAGAGAAGAGGCAGTTGAGGGGAGAGGATAAGCCAGGTAAGAACTGTTTTGTCTTTCCCAGATATCCAGATGCAGAGACTCTCGGGATAAGAGGGCACCTTACCCGATCTATTTCACTGTCGTCGATCCCACTCAGATCTAATTCGCCATCTCCAGTACTCTCACCTACAGAAAAGAACACATTTTAATCAGCCACATGTTTGCTCAAAATCCCTCACAACTCAAGTTCCACAGCAATGTAACACTTCAGGATTGTCCTTCAGAGATTTGCATCCTTCCACCTTCATCCAGGAGGTTTAATGTGTTGCTGAGTATTTTCAGCATGGAGGCACACGCATGCACAAATTCACCACACTGAACTAATTTAAAATTCAGGAATCAGCACAGTCTTCTTCAGTGCTAAAAATCTGCCAGAGACTTCCAGTCGTTTTTTTTCTGCCCCTATTTTATTTTACAGCTACAAATGTTCAGCAGGAAGCTGGGGAAACCATTCTAAAAGATGGCCATTTTTCTTTCAACATAACAAGAATATCTCTGTCAGTAATTTGTCTGTAAATTATGACTTAGAAAACATCTTCTGTTTTCAGGGAAGCAGCAGTGACCAGTGAATAACACATCATGCTGACAGTCACATGATGGCTTCCTTCTCCACTTTCTGTAAGCACAATTTCACTGCAATTTTGCTAGTTTGGTAGCTATTAAGACTTCTGAAAACAAATTTTTAAATATTCTGTCCATTAAAAAGCATAACAGCACAGAACTGAGGCCTAATTTGGGACTGGCACAGCATACAGGAGCAAAACCTGATTTTCCACATCACATTAAAGTACTGTAGTAATACGCTATTAATGTGTCCAGATAAAGAAGAAAACAAATTATTCAACAAGGACTTATGCTGGGGAATGAAGCAATCTTCTTGGTCATCTATATTACATCTAATAAAGATCAAACAAGAGATGACCTAACCAGTTTACTTGCAGAAAAAAAAGGTAAACAAATTAAGTTTCAACAATCTGCAATAACAAACTAAAACCAAAATGGTGCAGAGCAGCTTGGCACCTTTACAATTTTCACTCCCCAGTACTGGTGATGTGCCTTCCCACAAACCAAGATCTTTGAACGGTTTGATTCTCCAGCCTGGTGCTCCTGCACAGCTCTGGACTGGTGAGGAGGATGGCAGCAGCAATTCTTTGATCCAACATCAGCTTATGGGAACCAAATGGTAAAACAAGCAAAGGTTGGAATTATAAACACTCCCAGAAGATGTAAACTATGCTCTGCTTGGCAAAACTTAGGAGTTCAAACCATTTGCCTGAAGCACATGAAACCACAGGGCTGGGAATCCAACCAAAACACCTGGTTAGGGATAGAGGTTGAGCTTCCTGATGATGCCTTGAAGTTCTGATCTTTTTAATTTTATCGATTTTAAAAGTAGTTATATAGCAAATATTGATTTTTATGTAGTAGAATAAAATCCCTTACCCTTTAACACAGCAGTTACCCATTCCCCTACCAACTCTCCTGAATTCCAGTAATGTATTTAGTCTCATTTTCAAGGCAGAATTGTAGAGAACATCCCAAATCTGCGCAAGAAGATATGGACACAGACACAGCAACCTTCAACCCCAGAGCTTTGGAGAGCCTCCAAGAACAGCATGTGCTCTGAGGAAGATGAAGATGAGGAAGAGGGAGTCCCAAAAATCCCCCAGAACCAATTCCCGGGAGGTGTGCTGGGGGGCAGAACNTAGAACATAATCGTGGCCAAACAGGATTGGACAGAACTCACTATAAATGATGTGAACAACTGTACTTGGGAGCGCACGGATATGGTATTTCCTAGAAGATTAGAAGCTCACTAAAATCTTCTATTCCTTATCTTATCTCTACCTAATTTGGCCAGAGTTTTTTTTCCTCCCCCAAACCATTTCAGGCAACACTGACATCTGGATGCTCAATTCAACAGACATTGACTGGTATGAAACATCAAGCACTTACAAATGTCTTTTCAAAATCCACCTTAAACAGCCAACAGAAAGTTTTAAACTTTCCACACCAACTCATAAGCAAACTGGGGTTTACCTGCAAAAAAATGTCATGTCACAAGGAACAGTCCAGAATCACAGAATGATAAAATCATAGAATGGTTTGGGTTGGAAGGGACCTTTAAGACTATCTCATTCCAAAGCCTTGCCATTGTCAGGGACATCTTCCACCACTAGACCAGGCTGCCCAAAGCCCCATCCAGCCTGGCCTTGAACACTTCCAGGTATGGAGCATCCACAGCTCCTTTGGGCAACCTGTGCCAGTGTCTCACTACCTTCAAAGTAAAGAATTTCTTTCTAATATCCACTCTCAAACCTCTGTCAGTTTAAAGCCATGCCCCACTGTCCTGTCACTCCAGGCCCCTGTAAAAAGTCCCTCTCTAGCACTCCTGTAGCCTCTTTAGGTACTGAAAGGCTGCATTTAGCTCGCTTGAAGCCATCTCTTCTCTACGCTGAACAATCTCAATTCTCTCAGCTTTTTATCACAGGAAAGGTGCTCCAGCCCTCCATAACACTATCCTTTGATTTTTTCCTGAGATTGTCTCATAAATGCAATACCAACTCTACCAATTCAGATAATGTGGTGCTAATACGACCAAAAAGGCCTTAAGGAACATTTTTCCTTGCTGTTACATTTAGAAATTAATTGCATGCTAGTCCCAGGCACCAGATTTACTTTACAACCTTTTTCCCCCAAAATACCTGAAAAGTGTAAAAGATTTTATAATAACTATATAATTGATCAATACAAAAGCTTTTCTTCTGGGCTGATGTCTATATAGTGCAGTAAGAACAGAACTTTCTGCAGCAGTGCCAGCAGCTCCTCATGCAGGCACCCCCACTACCAGCGAGCCTGGGATGCAACCACAGGACATGGCCAAACACTCTGTGGCTGAAGGACAGAGAGGAAAAGCAAGGTGACAAAATACATTGCTGTGGTTTGCTGCCTTTTAATATAATTCAGTGGAATTTTTTTAGAAAAGCATAATCATGCAAAGCATGGAGAGGAGTCACCCACAGGAGTGCAGGTTATTCTGGAAAACAGCACTGCATGTCTCTCCCGCCGGAGCTGAGATCCCAAGTTTCAGTTTGGTTTACCTGCACAAATACAGGGTTTATTTTTCTTCCATATTCATTGCACCAGGTAAACTAAGCTGTCCACACTCTCTGCACAGGCTTGGAATTAGGGACAAAGAAAAAGGGAGCCAACCTTGAAAATCATTATTAAGTTCTGAAAATCGTAGGTTAGAAAACCAAAATTTGGAAGTGGTGACAGAACTACTCAACTCACTGCTCAACTTCACATAAAACTGATCCTAACAGTATTTGTTATAAAAACTGCCAAAGCATCTTACATAACCCACTGAAATCAAGCTGCCACTGCTTTTCATCATTATACACATTGCTCTTCCTATACCCTGCTATATTTTTGGATCAGAGGTTTAAAATTTAATATGTCACAGTACAGTAGGTGTCTGTTCCCTTACACAGCCCTAACATGCCAGACTGAAAATGATGTAATTTCAGGCACCATGAACAATTTCACTTGTCATTTCAAATATAACTTGTTACCAAATTAGGTGCCAGTTTTTCTCATTGCATCAATTAGCAACAGGGATGGAAAACTCATTCTCCAACCGGTAAATTGCAGAGAAGAATCCAGAAGTTGTATGTAATGAGCATTTCTTAGACCCCATAACTGCAGTGGAGGGAGTAATTGCAGGATATCCCTCTGCCTGCAAGTTGTCCTTTTTCCTGCCAAAGCGATAGGCATTCATTAAATGGGTTTTTCAGAAGAGAAGGTGCCTTCAAATCCCTAGTTTAATGCTTTAACTGAGCAAAAAAAAACCTGTTTTGTTACAGAATGCATTCAAAACAGAACACATCCATTTTGATATGACAAGTTCCATGGCAATCGTTTCCAACAGGAGAAGACCCTACCTGCCACAAATGTCCGTCTGCTTGATGCTATACCAGCTCACTGCAGGGCACAGAAACTAAACCCCTTGCTTTTCTGTATACCAAAAAACCCCTCCCAGCTGCTCAACTTCTCAAAACAATTTCTAAATGATCATTTTCTCTTTTAATAAAAGGGTCGAAATGAAATGTTCGACGAAATGAAAACACAGATGTGGCCAACATCTGGTCCAGCCTCTTAAAAGCTTATTTAAAAGCAGCAGCATCACGTGGCACAGCTCTGAGACATTGCGGATTTCTTCTGTTAAGGAAAACAATCACTTTACTGCAGGGCACAGGCAAAAAATAAGTTGGGCATTAAAAACAACAACACTCCCACCCTCCCCTACAAATCCAGCTGTTATGTGAAGGGATCATCAGGAAGAGTGCAAAGCAAGACAGTGAGGATCAGCATACTCCATCCTCACCTAACATCTCTGCAGCAAGCGGAGGAGGACGGGTACTTCTAGAGCTTTCCACCAAGGTACTGAATCAGCCACATTCATACCACCTAAAACCATCAATCACCCCAGCAAACTCCCCAAATATTTAAAAATAGACTCCCCCCCAAGAAGCTCTCTCTTTACAGCCTTTTAATGTCTTTCCAAGTGACTCCAGTAGACATGAGGGCTACAATCAGACACTGGGGATTAGGTTTGTAAACCTGTAGGATTATTTACTGTTCTTGTCATTACTAAATGCACACTAAACCCTCTTTTAACACACCGTCCTCCCCCACTCCCTACCTCTGTGCAGCTAGTTAAATGTATACACAGCCCACTATTATGGGGATTTATTATAGAAGTATCATTCCAGCTGATATATTTTAAACCCCATATTTTTAAAAACAGCCACGTGAAGAATGTGTTTTTCTGTTTCTATTACAGGAGGCAGTACTATTTATTGCTCTGCCCAGATAAGAGGATTTCCTTACAGACAGAAATGGAGGCTGAACACTTCCCAGGAAATCCTCCAGTGCAGATATAATAGAAGGCACTTGGTGCTCTGCTCCCATGCAGCAAATATGCCCTTCATCACACCATTTCACAGCCAAAAGAGTTGAAACAAAGAACCCTTCCACCTATTCAGCACAGCACCAGATGCTAAGTACTCCCAATATTTAAGGAATATTTTGGGGCTAGAACACAACAAACCCTGAAAAGAGCTGGGAGATGCTTTTTCAGCTACAAAAATACTTAAGCAACAAACCTGAGCCCAGGGCATCAGAAACAGTGGGATTGATTGCTGCTCTCCAGGGAAAGCTTGAACCCAACAGAAGCCACAGAAAGCTCCTGCAGATCCTCAGAGGGACCCGATGGGGCAGAAACACTTTAGTAGCTCAAACTGATGAGCAGTGCCTGTGTCACTTTGGGAGAGGCAAGGAGTGCAAAGGGAATCATAGGGGTTGGAAAAGACCTCCGAGATCATCAAGTTCAACCCTTGATCCAACACTGCCATGGTTACCAGTCTATGGCACTGAGTGCCACATCCAGTCTCATCTTAAAAACTTCCATGGATGGAGAATCCACCCCTTCCCTGGGCAGCCCATTCCAATGCCTGATTACCCTCTCTGTAAAGAATTTCTTCCTAATATCCAACCTAAACCTCCCCTGGCAGAGCTTAAGGCCATGTCCTCTTCTGTTACTGATAGCTGCCTGGGAGAAGAGACCGACCCCCACCTGGCTACAACCTCCATTCAGGTAGTTGTAGAGTGATGAGGTCTCCCCTGAGCCTCCTTTTCTCCAGACTGAGCAACCCCAGCTCCTTCAGCCACTCCTCATAGGGCTTGTGTTCAAGTCCCCTCACCAGCCTTGTTGCTGGGAAGGATGTGGTAGCTTAGCATCAAAAAAGGCACTGCACAACTGTGCCAGAATATAACTGATTAGCTGATCAGAGGGGACACGAACCCATCTGGAGGGGAAGATAACTGATTTATCGAGGGGCGTGAAGAGAACAGTCATTACAAGTGGGTAACTGGGGGGGGGGGAACGGCAGCAGCACCGAGGACACAAAGTGCTGTAGAGATTGGGCAGGGAAAAGAAATGGATGTGAAAATGCTGCAGCAGCAGCAGCAGTGCAGGATGAAGTACAAGGATTGATGGTGTGCAAATGAACACACTGTGCATGAAGGTATAAGCACAGTCCGTAGGGCCATATGAGGAGGTAACATTGCAAGTTTTATTAATACGGGGCTGGGAACCTCCCTCTGGAGCTGGCTGGGAGGCTATCTGGGCAGTTTTAAGTTGATGCCAACCTCACTGCTCCGGATAAGGCACTTCTTTGTGCAATGCCAGCCCTCCCTTCCATGCTGCCATCCCACAGCATGCACCCTGTGGCTGCCTAGGGCTCCTGTTCCCCCCACTCACCTTCGGCAGCCTCATCATGTGCCGTCACTGCACAAGTATTCCACAAAAACAACACGTTAGCACAGGGCAAAATTGATTGCACTTCCTGATGAAATAAGATCAGAAAACACATGACATGTATGCTCGTATTTAAGTGAAAATATTTTTTATTTTATTGTACCTGAAGCCACTTTGAAAATTACAACCTACTCCTTCAAAGTGCCAAATCGACACCAGGATTCAGTCTGATGGTGTACGGAGCACATGAGGCCACACATACAGTATAAAGATAAATGAAGTCTGTCACTTTATTATTTCCTTCTGCCAAGACAAGGTTAAGGGGTCCTCTCCATCCAAAGCCAAGTTTCCAGCCTGCTAGTTCCTCAGAGAAAGCAAACACACCACACCATGCAGAGCGAGGCCCCGTCTTCCCAGAAACATTCATTCCTGCTGACGAGGGATGGTGGGAAGCATTGCCGTCCGGCGCCGGGCTGCCTGGCAGTGCCAGGGCACACAGCCCTGGATCTGCAAAGTGCCCACTGGCCAGCTCCTCATACTTGGACTATAAAAAGCGCAGACAGACAAAGCCTGAATGGGTGCAAATGAAGGGCAGAGAGGAAAAAGGCACGATTTAATGAAAACAAAGAAATTCCACGTACTCTACTATTGTGGCTGTTCAAGGTCAGGGATGGCAGGGATGTACAAGTTCATCAGCTATTTCGTCACTCCTGTCTATGGAAAACAGGACCTTCTCACAATGTACAGCAAATTAAGAGCTGGGAGCAGCCCCAGCTGGTTTGCACTCACTGCACTGGGCTCATCCCCGTTGCTGTAGGCAAACAGAGATTTTCCTACAAGATCGGGCCTTAACACTGTGCAGAACTACAAACCCATCTTTATTAAGTGCCTGAGCCTATTTCCTCACACTGAGACTCAAGCTCCAGGTGCTATGTGTGTCCTGCAGCAGCTGACTGACACCCGACAGCCCTCCCGCTTCAGCCGCCGTCGCACGGCAGCCACAGGACAATTACCCCGTCACAGGAACAGAGTTTCAAATTTGTGTGCTTAATGATATATGGGAATGAATTATGAGAAAAGCTTTCCCTGCAGTCAGTCGTCTCTCACAAAACTTTTATTAGATATGGAACATATTTTTTATAAATTAAATTTCCACTTCGGAAAAAATACCCCCAAACCACCAACCCTGCAGCTTTCCTGAGAGCACATCCATACTGACACAAAGGCTATTGTTTCACCTCACAGCCCACAGAGGATCTAACCTAACCACATCCACGTATTTCATATCCAGTTAAATGTTATACCTTTAGACCACTTGTCTAACAGACATGGAAACTTCTTAACTTAAAGCATCAGAAAAACAGTTAATCTCTCCATTCTTTCCAGAAATCCTCCCTGCAATATGTGTATTTTTAAAGCAGGTAGTACAAAAACAGTCCAGCAATAAAGAAAACCTTTCTGATTCTGAAGAGTTCTTTGAAAAGGTAAGCTCACGGTCATTGAACTACATAGCAATATAAAAAGTCCTTAAGAAAAAAACTCTTTCAACCTCCCAAAACAAATACAGCTGAACATTAGGCTCTTGACCTGAAGAACACCTTGACACCGCCCTGAAAACCAGCAACAGAGGTTCCTCTTCTGGAATGACGTTTGTGTCCCACAAACAGCTTTGGAAAACAGTGAAAAAGAGCATGATTTATGCAATGTACTTGATGCAGCATGTTGTTCTTTTTTGAGCTCACAACCCCGCTGCCACGATTGAGGGGTGAGAGGACAGCTGCTCTGAACATTTTACTGATGAAACTAATAACCATCAGTGATCAAACTGACCAATACTCACCCATAAACGTACTAACTAACTACCACAAGTGCCATTTTTCAGCACCAAAACCCAGAAGTGGTACAAGCTCCGAGGCAGAGACACAAATCTTCTCCACCTTGTGATTTCTGCATCTGGTAATGCCGAGACTGACCATGGTGCTCCTGCCAAAGGTTCCACACACTCGCATCTCAGCCCGTGATCACACATTCACCCCCTCCCACCCGAGCAGTTACGGACTTAAAATTTTTTAAAATGGAGACTACAAGGACAGAGTTCCCCTACTCATTGCTTTTTTCCAGCCGATCACCAATTCCCTACTGCATTTTCCTCTTTTCCCTTTTATGCTGTTCTTGGCATCTTTTCTCCCCCTTTCCCTTCCCCCACCCTTCATTCTTTTCAGTGCCTTCTGGCCTGTATTTTCTGCGTCTTTTTAAATCTGTGCAGGGGGATCCAAGAGTAACAGTTTATATAAAGGGAGAGGCCAAGGAGAAGAACTGATCAGCATCTTAATCAGTTCCCCTCTCCAAACCCCACAAGGGCAGAGCTCCGCCGATATCTCTTGCAGAGGGCGAGGGCTGTCCAACACCCCAGAGAGCCGATAGCAGAAGCAGCCAGGCTCAAATCCCACTCCAGCTCACTTTCCCCATATTGCCAGGCCACTATGTAAAACAGCAAGAGCACTTTACACCCGAGCCAGCAGTAAAGGGAACAGCTGGCTTAATGTTTAAGTGCTGAAGCATCATTTCTGCAGCTCGCCGGTGAAGCAGCCAGGTCTTGCCATGGGCACTAAATGCTCTGCTGTCTGTCCCTGCAAGCCCAGGATCTTTGCCTGGCCAGCACTCAGCCACCCCAGCAGGAGGACATATGTTTTATTGAGAAGTAAATCTATTTCCTGTACCCCACACCAACTAAAACACAATGACGAGCTCTGCACTACAGAGAACTTAAAAGCAAATCCAAGAATTTTGCTTGGATAATTTTTATCTATGTTTTTTTAAACTGTGAAGCCATTTTTGCCCCCAACAGGAGAAAATTTTTAAATTTATACAGGCATATAAATACACAATGTATACAACCTAATCTAGTGGGTGGCATCCCAGCCCATGGCAGGGGATTTGGAACTAGATGATCTTCAAGGTTCTCTTCAAACCCAAACCATTCTGTGATTCTGTGACACTATGATATATACACAGACAGTTTTTAAGCTACAAAGATGCAGGAAAAAAATGAGGAGGTCTGAAATACAACATTTTAAGGCTAATTTGACTGACTGGAACTCAAAAGCAAAGTTAACTTACATTCCCAGGACACCACTGAAAAGTCATGGTTGGCTCAGATGATGGCCCAAAAATTAGAGCGATTTTCCTTTAGCAGAAGCACAAATGGTTGAACTGTCACAAGGAAATGCAAACCACAGCCCAGCCTAACTCTGACATGTCTCTTGCCATGTCAGTTACCACTTACCCCCATCCCCAGCTCCCCACCTGTGGGACAGGCACATGGGCCAGCACTGGGCATTCAAAGGCCACAGACTCACTTCCCTGTTAACCCGGCCTGTGTCAGCTCTGCCATTAAAGCAACAGTCTTTCTCTTCCTTCCAGCACCATGGCCTGGATCAAAGAGCTGCTCCACGTTAAAAACAGTCTACCAAAATAACTCAACCAGATGAGCAAATAAGTGGAATGAGTTGAACTTTCCACTTAAAACTTTCTCCTAGTCACCCTTGCCATCTCTCAGTAAAGCTGGGCTGACCCCCTCCTCTGAGGTTCAGAGCTGGTCTATGCTAGATGTGGTGACATGCTCAGCACCAGCCAGCAGAAGCCACCTGGACTACAGAAATGCTTCAGCAGACAATTATTAGCATTAAGACAACATCACAATATAGTGTATGAAATTTTATACCTGAGTCTTTATTTAAAGGGAAAAAAAAATCAATATGTACCCTGGGCATTTACCACACTGTCCAGGTGGGCTGGACAGTCAGAAGCTGTTAACTGAAAGAAAATTATCAGGTAAGAAATTTCTCATTTTGTTACCCAGCTTCTTCCTTCCTTCATTGCTAATCAAAAATAACAAGCGGGGAATTAGAGACATGGGGAGAGGAAAGAGAAGGTAAAAGTTTATTCTTATTATTTGTTATTACTATATTAGAATAACAGGCGAGAGCAGAAAGCTCCCCTGTTAGAATAACAGACAAAAGCAAAAGCTTTTGACAAAGGTAGGTGGGAACCTGACCCAAAAGAAAAGCCTCTGAGGTGGAAGGGGGCTGGACTCAAAGCAGGTATCAGCCAGAGTTTCATGGCACCAGGACTATCAGAGGCCTGAAGCAGAGAGAGATGACACATAAGATCCTGACTGGTTCGATGATCAGCATCACCAGCTGGGGTTTACAAACCTGGAACTAGGAGATATTTGGTTTTAATTCTTAAAAGGAGGCAGCTACAAAAATGCATATCTGTATTAAGAGCATCAGACCATAATGTAACAGATGCCTGCAGCCAGCACAGACCATGCTTTTAAATAAAAATCATGGAGGTTGAGCACTTTCTTGTTAGATGAAATGCCATCTTTTTGTCTTGGACCATGCCAACAGCTGAGAACCACATAGGTGAATAAAGCATTTCTCTATCTTGCCCTGGACCCAAACACAGCTCTTGGAGCAGCCCTGCCCCAGGGACCAAGGCAGCTTTGTGTCTATTCAGGTATATATATATGTGACACATATAAGGATCTCTGCAATCCAAAGTATAGGCATTGCTTGGATGGCTCCAGATGCCAGTGGAGCATGGAAAGCTTCCTTGGTCACCCAGCCAAACTGCAGCACAAGTTGCTGTAGGTAGCACAGATACCACAGAAAACTTCTGGAGAGGACATGTGTGGACTCTGTCCTCTACCTCCTCCTCCTCTCCCCTGATGTTTCAGGGACTGCAATAAACCTTTTCCCAGATGCACAGTAGACAGTGGAGAAGGATTTTAACATTTTGCCTGCAGCACCTCTGAGGCCCCGAAGCCTTGGCATTTGGACAGACTGATCCCTAAGCACAGCACAATTAGCATGTGTACTCCATATGCCTGAGATCCATCATCACAGTGCTGGAATGCCCTCTGACACCACAACTCTCCAAAAGAAGAAAGCTGTGGAGAATAATGTGTCTTATTCTGCAGGAATGGTGGAATACAGCTCTTCTGTGCACAGGAGGTTTAGGTGGAGCTGGAGAAATAACCTTTTCCCAACAAAGCCCAGCAGCACAATTCACCTATAGAGAAGGGAGCCTGTTTCAAAGCCAGCCTTTCAAGCTAATGGCTACCAGAAAGGCCAGCCATCTGCTTGTGCAACCTGTCCTTATGATTAATCTCAACATCTGACTTGTATATAAAGTTTATATACAAACAGGACTATACTTTGTATGTCATTTTAGCTAAGTTATGTACTGCTGAGTTTACAGTTTCTCCCCAGTCTGCCCATCTTTTCCAGGTTACAAGCACACAAAGGACTCTGCTTAAATGTTGATTAGATGCAAAGTGAAATGATGACTTTGGAAAGATTTTAGTAAGTCTTGAAAATCAAGTAAGCATTTCAAATAGTGCACTGGAAAATAAAAGGTCCCACACATCCACATGCAATTAACTCTTTATTTAAATACAGAGGTCTCTACTTAACACATCATGGCAGAGGCAAGAACAAAGTCACAAACCATGGCTTGGTCTCACATACACTGAAAGGATTCATGGCTCTTTCTGCCATGCACCCATTTTATTGCACAGCATATGGCACACTATCAAAGTTGTTTTTCTTTAATTAACTGAATAATGATGCTTCCCCGTGGGCCTTAATCTAGGTTCACCATAACATACTGTATTATGGCACCAGTTCTCAGAAACATGACTATGTGTCCCCAGCCCACTGGGAGAGAGGGATGTGCATTTCATGTACCAATTCATTTAAACACATTCATCATCACCTGTAACATTGATTTCTATGACATTAGGAAAGTTTATTTTGAATTAACTAAACCAAAGTTATCTTCTGAAAATAAGGTCTGGATGACTTTTTAGTATTTCATTACAAAATGAAACGCGGCCCACCAGATCATGACTTAAAATTCAGATTTACTGTCCTTTTTTATAGATGTTTATTTATATTTTATTTCTTTTATTTTACTTCTTCAGATAAGAAGAGATGTATTGCTCTTTATGCTAGTTTTAACTAGGTAAACATTTTCCACAGCAGACTTTAACATCATTAACTGTGAAGTGAAATAGGCCTGGGGTAACGGGCTGACAGAAGGGACTGATGAGGGAAGAGCTTGCAAGGTGCACAGAAGTCCTCTCTCCTGAAGGAATAAGATTTTGGATCTTACTAGCAAGATAAAGCAGAGAATACTAAAGTCCAGACAAACCACTCCCATGCAATTCCCTTCACGCCATCAAAACCAACATAAAAATCATTAAATGCTAAAACAAAGCCAAGCAAAGGAACATTACTGTCAGTGAATGCCAACTGCAATGAATGATGTGGGCTGAAAGCGTTTGCTGACGTAGCTACAAATTGCCAAAGACTTGAGGGGTGGGGCAGCAAACTGGTCTCCTCATTCCTGCCGAGGAGAACCAGGCACGGGGACACCTCAGCTCTGCCATCGCCCACAGGGACCGAGGGGATGAAGCTGGAGCTCTGCCACTCCAGGGCCAACTGCATCTCTTCCTCCAAACCGGACACACCCAAGGTAAGGCCAAGTCACTACTTCTCACGGGGAATTTTGGCCTTTGTCCAGAAGAGGTTTGCAAATCGATGAAAGCACCTTATAGCTCAGATGCCACTGACAGGCACCCAGCATGGCTGTGCCAAGACATCCGTGCCCCAGCACCAGCCTGGGGACATCCAGTGAAGGAGCACTCAGGGGCCGTGCTGGAGGCAGGGATCCCAACATCTGTGTCCACAAAAGTTTAATTCTCAAGGTGTTTCTCAGCTGCTACCAAGAGATGATTTCATCACTGCGGTGGTACTGCAACCAACCAGCTCTGACCGAACTGCCTGTGCATCTACCAGCTATAAAAACTTACAGACTACGATATTCTGCATTTTGCCTGAAAGAAGAGGACAGATTTGAACACCACAAGTCATCTAAATCACAGCCTTAATTGTGGTGGAACTTTACGGAAAAAAATGAAAATAAAAGAAAGAAAACAAGAACAACAGTATCCGGCTGTTGTGTTAATTTTAGACATTACATTTTTCTTCACGTTGTAGTAAAATTAACAGTAGAAATCTTTGGATGCAGCAAGGAGAATGAGGAAGCTTGCCAAATTCTGAAGAACCAACAATTAATATAATAGCAATTACTTCAGAAGAGTAACTAAATGACACTGTAGGGTTCCCTGTGTGTTCTGTCCTAGTGATTGCTTAAAAAATTTGTTAAGCAAAGAAATAAAACAAGAAATAAAACAAAAAATGTTCTTTATTTTTTTCTAAATTACCAGCATTGCAAACTCATGCTGGTATTTGAAAGTCAGTCTGGGCTCTCCCTAGTTATACATCCTTATTACCATAAACATTCCACAATTGGAAATTACTTTTCGTGACACTTAAGCCAAAAAGAAAATAGCTATATTGCATCTGCAGAACCAACAGCAGTAAATTGTAATAAACATTCATCTTTGTCAGTGGCTCTGCAAACCAATCTGTTCGGCACAAAGGTGCCATTTTTACACAGTTGCTTTATTGCTACATAATTATTGATGGATCAGCCAAGTGCTCTCTCAAAGAAGACTGATCTTAAAAATGAGCTTGTTAAAAATTTAAGTGTAAACCCTGGGATAAAAACTAGCAGTAAGGTTTCATCTGATATAAACTTTTAAAGAGGGAAAAAAAATAAATTGGAGGGACAATTTTGAAAAATGCTACGTTTGAGGCAGGCATGAAATAGAAGCAGACAAGAAACTTTAATGTGATAGAAAGAAAGAATTGGGGACATCTGTACTGAGAATAAGCTGTAAATAGCAGGAGGAATTATCAATCTAGTGATGTGCCAACTCCCTGAATTTCAATCACTTCACAGGCCATACCATAAAAATTGTTTGCAATGAAAGCAGTATGAAGCATCCCTAGATTTTATTGCTCCCAGTGATATTCCTGCCCATTTTTGTGTGTACACCAGTTGTAGCCTTTCAAGTACAACACTGTTTCATATTACTACCTGTTTAAATTACTTGCCTACAAACATCTTTCCGTGTTCAAAATGCCTCACTATTAAATTTTCTGTTTCAGTCAAAGTACTTCAAGAGTTTCTATCATGCTTTCAAAGGCAAGGAAGTTTCATGCAGGCTTTCTGAAAGTCAAGACAAAGCAATAAACTTTAAATTTAAAAGGAGGCTTTTTCAGGAGAGAATTCAGCATACCTTTTTGAACTCCCTCCCCACCTTGTTAAACCAAACTTCTTCATTGCTCCCAGATTTCCAAGTGTTGCGTTTCTGGAGCTGAACTTCCAAGCATCAACCTTACTCTCTACAAAGACCCTGCACTATAAAGCGACCTTGGGCAACAGCATATCTGAAACTGCCCATCCCAGGTCACTGATGGATTGTAAAAGCTTTACAGCACTGGTACCTCAGCACAAACATGAATGACACACTCAGCCTCCAAAACACATGTTCTTTGCTGCTGCAAAGACGTGCTCTGAAGTGCTGCTCCAACCCCAGCCGAACAGCGGAGCTGGTTTCTTCACCCAACTCAGCCCTGTGCCCCCTCCATTTGCAGGAGGTATCACCTCTCTCTCAGCTGCCACTGTACCTGCCAAGGCATCATTCCCTAACATACATCCATCAAAATAACCCCATTACTAAAAAAGCCTGCACGAGCCTGTGACACTTTTGACAGACCCAGGTGAGGGAGGCCAATGTCAGCAGACAGGAGGGGGACGAGACAGCAAGGCAAGACACTTCTTAACCAACAGCGCCCACATCACATCCTGACACACCTGCTCCGCCTTAAAACTGGAGGCCAAACCCAAACACTGCAGTATAAGCCCAGGATTTTATCTTTGCTCTTGGGAAAGAACTTGGCACAGGAGCTCCACCTTAGTCCTGCAGCAGCTGCAGAGCTGTGAGACACAAACACAATGCTCTCACTAAGCGTAAAAAACTCCAGCTTGGAAGTGCAAAGAGGGACTTCATGGAAAAGAAAGTTATCACTGAAGTATGTTTCATGCCAGAATAAAATACGTCCACCGGTGACAACTCTTCATGTTGATAGGGGAACTTCAATACATGACTTCGATGGTGTTGTAGATTTGCACTTTTCACCTTTATGAGGAAATTAATCAGGACCATTAAGCATAACTTCCAAAATCACTGTCCAATGACCAAAGTCACTTGCCTTGATTCTATGTTAGTGTTAAGTATTTGGTCATGGAACACTGTTTTAGTTTCTTCCCATCTGTGAGCACACAGTGGCTTCCCCACCATAACTAAATCAAACATGGCATTTAAGTAGTGAATTTGCTGAAAAATGCTATCCTTCCACCCACTGCACAGCTGTTTACTTCTGGCTTCTGAGTTTATACCAGCCTCAAGAGCCTTGTTCCTTGTTCTGAACTTCTTTCCAGGTACTATTTAACAGCATTATTTACTCAATCTCAATTCACATTCATTCCTTTATTATTCCTACAACACAGTTGTAGATGTCCAGGTCTTTCATCACAGAAAACAACTTCTACACTCTTAGGTGTACACATACGTTTCAATATGAAAGCTGAGCCTTACCTTAAACAGCTAACTTTGGAAATAAAATACCTTCTGCTTCCTTTTAGCAAAAGTTGGCTGCAGAAACTCCCTAGAGTCAACTCTTTGCAATTTTCCCTTAATTTGCAGCTACCCCTCCCTTGGAAGCCTGCCAGCATCCCCTCCTCTGGCCGCTTCGGACACTGGCCCAACACAGCCCACCCAGCCCTAGATAAAAGATCACAATTTTTGCTATTAATAGCCTACCCAAAGTTGTTCTTATCTGTTTGTTTCTACAGCTCTGCACCACTGTAATTAATGAACACTGAAAACTCTAACCACAATTTTTTCAGCCCTACTGAATGCATTCTGGTGAGTGCCTATGAAATAAAATTAAATTGAAGAGCTGAAGACTACAGTAGCCTCATGTTGACAGGTCACTCTGATTCCAGGTCAAAGCAGACTCTATATTTGGCTGCTTTGATTATAATTGCTTGCAAGATAAAAAATAAATAGCAATTATCTCATTGTCACACAAGAAAAAAGACCTAATAAATGAACCAATCCTAAAGTAACACTGAAAACCAAATTATTTCAAAAGCAATCAGGAGTAGTAAAACTCAGTTTCCAAAACTGTTTTTAATTGCCAACAGTGTCAACATTAATATCCTTCCTCTATTGGATAATACATCCCTTTTACTTATGAAAGCATTTAGCAAACCAAAAATGTCAAACTACAATTATACAAGGCTAAACTCAGGACTGTTTTCACCACCAGTCCGTAGTGCCATAGCTGAAATCCCTAATTACAAGGGTCATCTACACAAGTCACAGTCCAGCCCGTGCATCCTGCCTGCTGTGACAGTCCCACGGATTTAAGACCAACAAACAAAAACAGATGAAGTCTGTAGGGGTGTGATGAAGTTAATCCTTAGGAGGATAGAGGAATTAGTTTTTCAAACTAAATTCAAAGCTACCGAACAAAAGCAAAACAACACAACTGCTGCACAAAGGCATTAAAACCTTGCAGAAACAGCACTCCATTTAAAGGGTTTACTTCGGTGGATTTTCAGTTTTCAGGTACTGCCTTTACCAGCTGAACCTGTATCACAAGTAAATGAACAACTAAACGGAGGATTATTTTAGCTTTTTCAGACAAACCCAAGGGGTAGGGATCCACCACAGCACCCGCACATGGATTTATTACCCATCGTGTTAAACCCAAAGTAGCTAAGCCTTGCAAATCTCTCCGTGCTGTATTTCCTTCTTCCAAGGGCATGTTTTGTGGCTCCTTGACCCGGGTTAATAAGTCTTTATTCTCAATAACAACTGAGACCATGGAGACTCCCTGAACTGAACCCAGGCCTCCACTCCTGACATTTCAGATACCATGATGAATTGCTCAGATAACATCCTCCTCAGCAGTCAGCTTTCTGTGCAAATTTAACATCCTCTCTGTGGCCTCCACACATTTCACTTTCCACAGTTCTCTAAAGAACAATTGTAGTTTCCACTTGAGTTTTTTTGGTGACTTTTCTTCCTTTTTGGCAGAAGTGCAGGGCAGAAATGCCCATTTCTCCTGAAAACTGGCCACCTAACCAAATAACTGTGAGGGTTAAAGGGCTCCAGCTCCGGCAGGTGCAGAAAAGGATCATATAATTCTCATCCTAGCAGGGAGGTTTTTTAGCCAGGTTTCCTGAGTGCCTGTAGGTGCCTGTGTCATCCCGCCCAAACATCACCGCCCTGAATCTTGTTTTAATCCGTGGTTTAACGAGGCTGAGTGTGGCAAAACATGGGCACAGGTTGCCCAGAGAGATGGATGTTCCATCCCTGGAAACATTCAAAGTCAAGGTTAGGTGGGGCTCTGATCTAATTGAAGATGTCCCTGCTCATTGCAGGGTGGTTGAACTAGATAGCCTTTAAAGGTTCCTCCCAATACAAACTATGCCATGATTCTATTTCCACCAAAGTTAAAGAGCAGGACAGTGATCCCTTAGATGGTTACGTTTCCATAGATTCCTTAAGAATCGACCCACAAAAAGGCAGGAGCAATTATAAATGCCCCTGAAAGTATCTCCCACACAGAGAACCAGCAGATTTTCAGATTCTAGGGAGTGCAGAGAGCAGAAAACCTTGAAAAGAAGCCCTAACAGAGGGAAAACCTTAGATTGGCACCTACAAATGCTGAGGCATCTAAGTCAACCATGAAACACAACCCTCCTTTAGTATTTGTGAAACAACTGCTTTTGCAATTCCACTAGTTAGGTATAGGAAAAGGACCATTTCTAAATCCCCCAGGTGAGCTTCTTCTCTTCTCCCTGTTTGCCCAGGGGAGCAGCTGTGCTGGAGAAGGTGACAGCAGATCTGGACTTCCCCTCCACATGATGGAAAACAATCCATAAAAACCCTGCTGTGGCTGAGTGCTTCTCCTTGTGCCACTAAAAAGGAGGATCGATGCCTCAGCACATACATGTCAATTATCAACCCACAGAAGGACACACCAGAGCCCCTGTTCGACGCATTCAACCTCATCCCTGGGCCATGGGTCTCCAAGCTGGAGACACAGCCCTGCTGCCCCTCCTTCTCCAGATCCTCAGGCAGCAGCCACCTGAACCAGTGGGAGCAAAAAAGCACCTTTTTGCCTTTTTTTTTCCCCTCGAGCAAGGGAGGATGAGGGCTTAAGCGGCTGGTTAGACTCATCAAAGAGCAATGTAAGGCTTTTACACTACTCAAACTGAAAATAAAGCTCATTTTCCACCATTGCTTTTATCAGAGAAATTCAAGACAGAAATGACACGTTGCCCGCTGCAGTCAGAATGACGCAGGCAAAAAAAAATTCCAACCCTGGAAAAGCTTTCAAGTTTTTAAAACATTTCCTATTCTAGACCAGAATTTTAAGAAGCAAAAAATTAAGAAGGAGGAGTAGGAGACTTTCTCCCTTAAAACAGCTGGGATAACAGGGGGTTAACAGGACAGTCACGGCCTAAGGGCATTCATTCACAGGTGACATGGCCAAGTAAGGTTTAAAAGATGAGTATTCTTCACTTGGCTCAGGAACCTGAACCCCATTTTCCAGCACCTTTTCCCAATCCCAGGACCCATTACTCTGGGGCCGTTCTTTTTGACCAACACTTCTGACAAAAACAACATAAATTTTCCTATAAGGAGTGTCCATATAGATAACCCAGTCCTTTGGAAAGTTCCTAAAATGTCCATAAATGCTATAAAAATGTACTCACATGATTCAGCTTATGCTTTCACTCAAATTTAGCTCACTGATGGCTCTAACAAACTGCAGGTTTCTCTCCAAAGCCCCTCTCTAGATTTGTTTGGAAATCTTTCAGCCAAACTCGATGATTAGTTTTCATCCCTTAACCTTCCTAGTTACTCACAGCATGAATATGGAACGAATTTATAGCATTCCTATCCTTTAATGAAATGCAAAGATCCTCCACGAAAAAACCTGTACTCAGATTTCAGAGGAAGACATGCACACACAGTACTTGTGTGTGAGTGACATACATAGGCAAGTAAGAAAATCTTGTCATCTGTAATTCATACCCAAGACTTCAGGTATCAAAAAAAATGCACTCGAAGCAGCTGGTGGTCTCATATTACTGCTCTGGCTGCAACAAGCTCTTCACATCTCATTAACGGCGTAATGAAGGCTCAATCAGGGATACAGCCCGTCAAGGCTGCCAAACACAGGCATATGGAGGCCAGAGTAGGAAAATTAGCTTGTACCAAGGATTTTATTGTTTAGATCTCGAAATCGGGACAGGGTTAGTCCTGCCACAGAAAATATTTTCCAATGAGCAAACGGAGCACACGGAGGCAAAGATCAAACCCTCCAAGTGCTTGGAAGGCATCGCACGAAGAAGGTGGCTCCAAGCAGGTCCTGCACACGGCTCATTTCCAGAGGTGGGGCTTAAAACCAACGAAGCAACAGCGGCGTTGAAGCCAGAGGCCAGAAGAAGAGTGGTCACTTGTGCTGATGACCAGGTGTCTTTTGAATATGTAACAGAATTAGTGCTAAACTCAGGAGCTTTGTTTCTCATGTATGCAGCAATTACAATGTCATAGAGCTTTATAGTGTTCTCTCTACTGATTATATCACAGAATCAAAGATACCAGGTAGGAAGGGACCTTAAGGATCATCTGGTCCAACCTTTCATGGTCTAGACAAAATGGTCCAGCACCCTGTTCAGCCAAATCCTAAAAGTCTCCAAAGCTGGAGAATCCACCACTTCCCTGGGGAGATTAATCAAATGGATGATCTCACTGTGAAAAAATATCCTCTTATCTCTAACCCAAATCTCCCTGGGAGTAACCTGTACCCATCACCCCTTGTCTTTTCCATGTGACTCCTTTTAAAAATGGAGTTTCCATCCTCTCTGTAGCCACCCTTTAAACACTGGAACACGGCAGTGATGCATTCAGACACAATCTGATGAAGGAAGGAGGATGCTGGAAAAAGAAATCAGTACAAAGACGGCTTCAACACCCAACCATTGATGGAGCAGTAATGGTGACAGCAAGTGACCCTGCTGCTCTCCATGTTCCAATCCATGCTGGGATCAAGGTGACAAGGTGAACATCTCTCCTTGGCACATCCCTCAACAGCCACTCTCCAAGCCACCTTTAGCATGCAGGCCCCTGAGCATCCTTCCACAGCACCTCAGGCACTGCAGAATGTCATGTTTCTGCAAACTTCCCTGCCTGCAGTGCTGCTGGCACTGGGCGTCTGTTGCTGCCAAAACAAAGAAGGGGGATCAAACACACATCCATTTTCCCCTCACTGGGTGAGGGAGTTGAATGTGCTCGTGGAAGGACTGGAGAAGCCCCAAGGCCAGGACAGAGTATGAAGAAGCACCTGGCAGCTGCAGGGGATGAAATCCAGAAGACCCAAGAGGATGAGCCCAACCCCACCTCCTATCAGATCATCTTTAGCCACTTTTCAAATCCTCATGGAGTAAGAAGCTGAACAGCCCCTGTACACAGGGATGGCAACGGCCCAATCAATGAACATGGCCTGCATGGGGTCTTTAACACCCACAGAAATCAATGGCAATATCTTTCAACCTCGGCCCATGCCAGATCATGCTTGCAGCAGTAATGGAGGCATAAATACAAGCAGCAATAAATGAGCAAACTGTTAATTGTGAACCTTTCTCATGTATTCTTTGTGAAATTAGCAGTGAATGCAGCTCGCTGGGTGCCTAACCAAGCACAAGATGGTACATGCACGGCGATTTCTCACTGCGAAAGCCGCTTACTTTCATGGGGACGTGCAGGAACGTGTTGCCACCCACTTCATATACAGCACTTGAAATTACTGCCTTAAACAACTACACGTGAAACTTGATTCAAAACAAAACCTAAATCAGCCCTCAAGCACTAGATTGAGAAGGGGAAGTTATATAAAGTTGGTCAGTAACTTACACCCTGTGCTTTGCCTTTATCTCTGTTACTATCAGACCTTCCTCACTTTTCCTTCACGTAGCAAGAAGAGATGAACTAGTCAGTGTCCAGCCCCATGCAGGAAGGACAAGGTGACAGCCAGGAAACACCGGAATGACAGAAACACCAAGAAAGATGATAAAGTATTTGAAGTGGTATAAAAGGGACATAAAAATAAACTGCAGAGGGAAATCTTACACCAAAGAATGTTATTTCTTGGGAACGAACTTCATGATATTTGACTGTGACAGCCTTCTGAAAGAAATGGTGTGCTGCTCTGGGGAACTGCAGAACCCAAAAGTGGTGAGGATGCTGGGATGCTGCACAGCCAGCAAAACAGGCCAACTGATGCACCTGATCTCCATCTCTGAAACTGAAATCTCACCATAAAGCACTTTTATCATGAAGAAGAAGAAAGAAGCAGTTTGCAAAAACTCAAACAGTTTTCAGCTTAAAGTTTTTTCAAATTAATACACTTTGTAGGGAAAAACAGCCAAATGTAGTGTTTATTCTAAGCACTTTACTGCCTCAGACTCATTAACCCAGTACCTTACATGCTGTCTTTGTAATGCAAATTTGCTAAAATACTGTGCTTTCCATAAAACATTCATATAGACAAGCTCACACTGCTCAAACACCAACTGTAAGTGGAGCAAAAATATACCTATTTTTTCTTAATACTTGGGCTCTGCACTAAGTCTTATCAGCATAAGCAGTCTGTGAGAAACCTTCTGCTATTGCTGCAGCCACCATAGCACAAAGGTGGAAGATTTCCCAAAGCAGCTGATGCAGGCAATTATAAACTGAATTACCACATGCCAAAGCCAAATGAAAAGACTTTGTAGGAGGCACCTACAGCAGAGTTTTTCTTGAGGAAGAGATCATTACAGAGAGGAGAAAAGACAACCTGCATTTAAGGAGGCCAAACGTGGCACATACTGCACCTGTTTGCTGAGCTCCTATTTAAGAGCCACCTGCATCACCACGAGGGTTTGCTGGGCCTCCTCACCACGGAGCACCAGGCAGGACATTTCCAACCACTAAACTGACTGGGCAAAATACACCCAATCCAACGACATGTGGAGTCCAGGAGGAGATACGAAATCATCCTGGTAAAGTCTCCTGCCCAACTTGAACCATGCAGAGGAAGATGACTTGGGGCTGGAGAGGGCTGAGGGAAGGGAAAGGCTCCTGGTTTATTACTTACACAGCTGTGGAGAAGGACCAGAACATCACCTTAAGGGTTCAGTGTAGCAACAACATTCTCTGTTCTCCAGTGGACTTAGATCTTGGAACATGAACTACTACAGAAAAGCTGTGGCCAGCTGAAATTCACAATATAAACTGCAAATTCAAATACACAGGATAAATGCAGGAAATTCTGTGTGCTTTTCCTCCTCCCTCCGCAGGTACCAACTACTTTTGTTTCAAGATGATCTGTAACTGTGCCATCTCAAATTAAATGCTGAGCAACTGCTCTCATTCTGTACTTAGTTTTGAAAAATGCCATTTCTTTTTTATGTTTGAAGAAGGGCCCACCAACCTGCAAGCTGTCTAATTTTTACAACTATACCAGTTGGTCTGATGGAAGAACATGCTACCTCTAGGTACAAACCCTTCCCAGATTTCCCAGAACTGTGAGGCAGAATTCAAGACATCACTGCCTGAGGTGCCAGAATCATCTACACGGGTTTTCATCGGGGTTCAGAGCAACAATGCACAGGTAACCAGTGGGAGGCACCTTAACAAGAGGTTTTCTTTATTCACCATAACAACATGCCAACTGCAAGCCAGGTATACATCCCATCCTCTCTGCTAGACCAAGTTCCCAGTCACCCAAAAGACATCAAAGCTCCATTGCTGAATACACATAACTTCCCGAAGGAAACCAGGTCCTCAGGGGGATGATGTAGACACCACTGGGATGCACCCACACCACAGAGGCACCGCATGGCAAGGGCTTGGAGACTGGGAAGTGCACCCAGTACAACTATCCTGCAGCACAGGCATAACCAAAGTGAATTGGACTTAAAACAAATCTTTTAAATTGTTAAAATAAATAACAGAGTCACTGAGGGGGAAAAAAAAGGCAACCAAAACCAAACAACAAAGAAACCCACAAATAAAAACCCAACCCCCCTGCCCCCAACCAAGAAAAACCACCCAAAATTCAACAAACTTTGGGGCAGGATCTACAATCAAAATGAAACCTAAACAGTAATTTTGGATATGAGCTTCAGAACACGTTAAGAAAACAAGTACTTGTTCAAACACCCGCAGTGATTTCTCAGATGCATTGAAAGAGAATGAACATACTGAAACCTGCTTGGTTTTGAAATTCAGCTCATTTGGCACATCCTCCACTTTTGCAAGAACACAAACAGCAAATACAGACAAGCCATAGCATGAGCAGCCCTGCACTCTCCTGCCCACCTGCCTGAAGCCTGACTCAAAGGAACCTACCTGGCTACGCCAGCTTAGTTTGATCTTTAAACTCAGTCCTCAGCCTGTCCATTAAAATGGTCAATAGCAATGCCAGCTGAGAAACGTCCATCACTGGGAACTCCTTTTTACAGGTCAGTGGGTAGTCAGACAACAACAGCTTCTAGCCATGACTGACCTCTCTTCAACACGAACTGCTGATTTCCCAGAGAAAGATGAGCCACGAGCCATCCATTCTCTTAATTGTAATTAAGACAAAACCAAAACCACTCAGCTGTTTCTATATGATTTTCTTTGTACAAAATACAAACATGCAATCATCCTTCTACATTTCTGGAGAGTGAACACTAACATAATAAGAACCTGAATGCGTTCAGGCAGGGATTACCTTATTACAAGTTGGTGCTGTTGAACAGAAATCAGCATCAGAACAGTTTGGATAACAAAATGTTCTGTTGCATTGACCCCCAAGTAAGCTGACAAAACAGATTTGGATGGGTGTGTCTTATAATGGAAAAACTAGCTCTGATAAAGAAAAGAGTAAAATGTCCTTTAGATATGCTCTGGTTTCAGGGTCATTATGATGCAAAAGAAATTAAAAAAAATGCCATCTCCATAAAGTTCAAGAAGACATGTGAAAAAGCAAACAAACCTGCCTGGTTGACTGGCTGTTTGCAGTACTGGCTGCTTTAATGGTTCTGGCAAAACTGGCTTCTTTGGTTGATCAGTTCTGTGCTATACAGAGCTGTATGACACAGACAAATCTGGAGGTTTTAAGAAAAATTGGGCAGAACCAGTACAACACACACCAAAGTCCGTATCAAAGAAAAAAGCACACAACCAGTTATCTCCTCTTGCAAACATTTTAAAGGTTTGTCATTTGCAAAGATTCTCAATCAGAGACAGTCTGCATCATGTTTGACTACAGTAAAATGTCTCAGGAGAAAGTCTGCCTTGATCTAAAATTCTCATACTTGGGTTTTAATTTCCAGTCATATTTACAGGGATCCGCTTCCTCCAATTTCCTAATTGAGACTGCATGGCTTGAAATATGCCCATCAGCTATCATATGACTGCAAATCGACTTAACCAAGAGATACACATTCTCAGGCTTCAGAAAATAATGAGGCACTCGACATTTTCCTGCAGCTTCCAGAGAAGCAGATGTCAACAACCACATCAACCCACATCAACAACCAAGACCACTGGTCCCACCCAGCCTCACAGCTGTTTGTACCCCGATGTTACAGTGATTCACGGAACTGCTGCCACAGCAACCAACAAGATACATGGAAATTACACAACAAACCCACAAGTGGCTGCATGTGTCCAGTTTCTGCTCTGAGCCGAACTGAACTCCTACTCACCAGGCTCTTGGTCCTTAGTGGATATGCACTCTTTTATGGACTCTGTTATGCCAAGACTAGCGGCAGTCGGGAGTGGGCCGAGCAAGGATTCCAGTGCGGGTGGTCTTACAAGAGTTTCACTTCCATTTCTGCATTCCCCTTCTTTTTTTTTAACTCTATCCTTGTCATGAAGTTCATCATAAAAGTCCTTGTTTAAGTGATTAGCAGCTGCTTCCAGTTCCTCATCTTCTGCCTCCTCCTCTCCAAGTATGCTAGAGGCGTTATCTTCTATAGAATCTGTAGGGGAAAAATAATCCAACAGATCATTGCATACCATCTGCTGCACAAACTAAATAAATAGAGTGGTGCTCACTTAAAGAATAAAAATCTTTAGAGGAAATCTGTAGAAAAAATACACAATATTTTAGTTCAAAATATGAATACATGGAGTGCCCAGATGCTCTTCAAATTCATTGCCTTGACTATAAAAATGCATTTTTGTGTCTACAAGTAACATTTAAAATAGAAGCATCGTCTTATCAAATTAGGTAAAAGGGCTTTGTGAGATAAGTCAGCTATTTATTTCCTGGTATAATTACAAATTAAAAATAGCCAGTTAAGCCCTTCCATACGGGAAGTCAACTGGGGAATTTGGTGACAAATAGATACTGGTCCACTGCACCTTCAGTGATGAAAAGAACATTCTCAGGTGCCAGCGCCAAGCTTATACTGCACCAGGGAAAAAACCCAACTGAAATAATCAATGAATTGTCACAATGTAGTTGTTTTGAAGACTGAACTATGAACCAAGTATTTGGCAGAGAGAACCCCAATGCAACAGAGATCTTGTACTCTGCAAGCATATATATGATCACATTTATCACAATAATGTTCATACACTTCAGACTGCCTGATTTGAACCTGATACTATTTAAGTAGTCATAAGACTTTATAGACTTACCATCTTTAGTGAAATTTGCAAATACGCCTTTTGCTTTCGGTCTACTGTTTTCTAATTCAATCTCTATTTCATCTTGGTAGCTCGATATTTCTCCTGTGGTGTTAAAATAAAAATAAAACTCAGCAATCACTGATGTAATTTTGAAGAAATGAGTGATATGTGACGCTAAACACAACTTATACCTTCAAAATCCTCCAGCTTTTTTGATAACGCCTTCTCAAGCTGAAATGAAAACAAACAAAATAAATGTGAAATTGCTAAAAAAAGATGCACAATTTTCAACTGTTTGTGAACTGTATATAGAGACAGAGAATGGCAGGGTATTTTAAAAGCACTAAGCAGGTTATGATTCACAACTGAAATTACTCTGTAGTGTCAGACAGGTAAGACAGACAAGTTTCAAAAGACCAACCGATTTCAAATGTTATCTCCCCCATCTATATACTTCAAAAAGACCCTTCACTCTGGCAAGCTGTAAATAAAAGGCCTCATTCTTCAGCAATCTGACCCTGTCACTGTGCCTGTAGATGTGAGCAAGCACAAGGACAGCACTGAGATTGGAGTGCCCACACCAGACAGAGCACACATGTGATGGCAGAGTGAATATCTGACCTACAGCACCTGGCAGGCTCTTCAGAACATCACTAACACACCTTCAGACCTTTAAATGATAGCATATTTAGAACAAACAAAAACCCTAACAAACCAATAACATAAGAAATTACTATGACAGCAGTAAAATCTTCTCCTCTGGTGCCAGCTTTAGTTCATGCTTTGTAAAGAAATTAAACCACACGAGAACTAATCTCTGTGGAAGCAGGTGTTGTACCACACAAACCCCTCAGCAGTCTTACTAAAGTAACTGGGTTATTGTTTTCATATCTATTTAAAAGAAGTTCTATGCAACGGCACTTCTCCTGGCCACTGCTATCACCTTAAAAACAGTGCACAGTTTCTGATCCCATTACAAATCTTACACCTTTACCCTGCCCCTTGCTGACCAGGCTGGGAGTGAGAAGGCAGCACACAAAAGAGAAGTGCAGATGTTAGAACAGCTCCTCAAGACCTCCACACCACAAGCTCACTGGTCACAGTTTTGTAAGGACAAAAAGACTGGGTTCTTTGATAAAAGGTCAAAGTCCAAGAAGGGAAAAACGTGCAGCAGGGAAGCAAGGATAAAGGGAGTAACAGTGCTTAGTGTGACTGTACATGGGGGACAGCTGGGCAGAGTGTGCTCAGCCCTCACCTCCAGTACAGTGGTGGTGGGCTGAGCACAAGCACTGGTGGCCTCTGGAACATGGCAGCTCAGCTGGTGCTCCTGTCCTTGGCCACCCGGCCATCCCAATCCTAACCACAGCACTGACTCTGCACCTCCTTACCTAAGGCAGCAGACATACTTCAATCCCTCATCAGGGGATGTTTAAAGCTACATTTGAAGCTACTTATCTGAAAGAGCAAATCTCTCTGGCGGAGTGAACAAAAATCATATAGGTGAAAAAAAATTATATATTTATATATATCTTTAGTTAATGGGTATCATACACACTAATGCTCACCCTTCTCTTAAAAACCTCAAAATAAATGTAACTAAACCTTACCAAAGGCTGGTCAGTTAGGATTTTGTACTAACTGATAGAAAAAGGAATGCACAGAAGGAGGATAGAGAAGAAAAATACAGAGAGCATCCGATTCAGAATTCACCTGTTGTATCTTCAATTTTTTTTGACCAGCTGTAAATGAAGGAGGATCGCATTCTTCTTCCAAGTCAATCTTCATAAACTCATCTATGGTTAGTTGACTGGTTGGTGTATCTTCAAACTCTGTCAACCTACCAAAGAATACAGCACATGACCAAAACATCTCTAAGAACTCCTTCAAAAGTAACAAAATTCACAAACTGCCAAGTTACAGAATAAACATGTCAACCTTAACAACTCTGGCTCAAATACAGACTACATTAAAACTGAAGTGCTACTAATTGTTCATCTCCTGCAAAGAAACTATCTTTTCATATCCCAAATTAGCTTTTGATTTATTAGAGTATGTAACACACATTTTTTTTTTGATGAACAGAAACACTGCAGCCCCTACGGTCAATTAAGTATAGACAAAACTAAGATGAGAAACACGGCTCATTCCTCCCCTCTCATTGCTTTTGTTATCAACAGCAACAACAAAACAGACACCCAAAATAAAATATCTGCCATGATAGTTTAGGAGTACACTCAGAAATATTCCTAATATGATAGTCTGATTAATTTATGCAAATCAAATGTTGAAGTAAAATCTCTTCAGCAGACTGGAAGAGGGACAAGAAAGAAAAGATATTCCCAGCACACACAGAAGCAGTGGTAAAATAAAGGAATCATCTGCGTGTCACACAGATGGAATAGATGAATGCACATAATTTGACAATAATAAACTTTGTATTTGTTTCAGATTTGCATTTAAAAGTTCTTACCTAAGTGAGAAATAGGAATAGCTCCATGGGGAATTGCCATGAAAGCAGCTGAACCTTTCAAAGGAATTTGATCTTAAATAAGACCGCATGGTCATAATTTCATCCACGAATTCCAGCATTTTATACAGGTGGAGAATTTTATACAGGAGAATGAGCACATCCATTTCACAGATGGGAGAAAGTGAGACAAAAGGTTAAATACAAAGCCAGGTCAGGAAACGTCTGGCAGAATGCTTCTCTGACAGAAAGTGCCCTTTTAATAATATCAACATTTTCCATGGGAAAATGGCAATGATGGGTCTGCAGCTGCTTCGCTGGAATATTCCCATCTTCCAGAGGAAGCTAAGCTGACAACAGCTTCCATCTGCAAAGCTAGGAAACTAAAAATGGTGATTCAGTGCTCCCAGCCCAGGACCTTTCAGCATATCTCTCCCTCTAAAGGCAATTGTGGTTTTCTCCTCTGTCTCTGGTTGCAATGAAAGCCCTTCCGAAAAGGAATTTTCTCTAACACAGGAGTTAAGTTTCTAAGCAATGCCACGGTCAAAGTCAAGAGCACAGGGCCACACTTCCCCCTATATCCTCAACAGTATCTGTATACCTTCTTTTACAAACTAAGGAACAAGACAAGACAGCCCTCACTGAGGGGCATAGGCATGGCTGCCCCCTCAGGACACTTTGCCTGGAGGTATTCCACTCCCAGAGCAGAGGCCACAGGCAGCATCTCATGCCACTAAATGCTCAGAGAGAGCCAGGCTATGTAACTCCAACAGCAAGCAGCATGCTGAGCCCATGCACAGCTATGCCAGCCAAACTAGTGCTGCTGAGGAGAAGAAACCCTCTGAAAACTAGACTTACTTTTGGAGTTCAGGCATCTCCACAAAGCTCCAAATTAGCCATGTACTTGAGAGTGACTGACAGCCCAAAACCTTCCCTCAGAGTATCAGCCCCCTCCTCCTCTCTTTCAGATCAAATTGGAAAGGAGAGGAGGATGCTGTTGGCAGCAGCAGCACCTAGCTTTTAATTAAAAGACAAGAAATCTCTCTCAGCATTAACGGGCTTCCAGTGTGCATTACCCACCTTTCAGAAGGGAGCCTCATCTATCAGGCTAGAGGGAAAGCATGGCTAGGGCACTGTTATTATTATTTTAATTCAGGATTCACTTAATGCCAAACCCACGTATCATTTGAGGAACGTGGATCTTCCCAGTCACCATCATTAAAGACCAGTCATCCATCTCTCCACAAATGAATCATGCACTCACAGGTAGTCCTGCTTCGGCAAGACTTTTCCTCCCAACCAGCCTCACCTCGTTAAAATATTATTCTCCACCCACTGTTAAAAGCCAACATGCACTTTGGCAAAGACACACAGTTTGTTTATCCCACGCTTGCTCTGAGTCTGAGGTGAGCTGCCAGAGCCAGAGCCCCAACAAAGCACCACCTCTGCACATGCCATGCGGACAAGAAAACACCCCGAGCAGAACCAGTTGCTCATAAAACCAGGCTGGGGATGAGATGACCACGTCAGAGTGTCAGCACTTAACCCTGTGCATGTCTGCTTGGGACACCTCAGGCTCTGTCTGTCCCTCTCCTGCCCACAGAGTCATGACTCATGTCACGTACCCTGCACCCGTCAGACGTCAGCCCTCCACTGGGGCAGCTGGCACGAGCTCCAGCTTGAGCACCAGCTTCTACCCTGAGCCAGAACAGGACAAGTCTCTCCCAAGACCTTCATGCATCTGTGCTAGGACAGGGCAGAGCTATGTCATCTTTGCTACCAAGGAGCTCAAACCTACAGCACAGTGCAACCATCTGACCGGGCCTCCAGCATCCTGTCCCATGCCTGTGCCCTCCTGTTCCTCAGTTCTGATCCAAGACAAATGGGGAAGAGCTGACCACCCACTGGGAAGGGTTGCCAGCACGACAGTGTAGGTACAGGCCAGTGGCAAGCCCAAATTTAGAGGAGCACATTATTTCTTCACTCTTCTCTGGTCTTATCCATAAGGCTCCAGCCTTCCTTCTGAAATGAAGAACCACCCCTGACGGTCAGGATCCCAACTTGAGCATCATCTCTGTGGGAGAGTGAGCTGTACACTCAACATTTTCTCTTTTAACTGGATATAAATAAGTACCTGTGCTTGCCAACCACTTGCCTGCCTCAACATTTTACATTGGCTGATATCCTGTCTACATATTTTTAAACATTTCTTTAATTTTACCCCACTGTTTGGACACACCCCACCAAGGCAACAAACTGATGCTGCAGCAGTCTGCACTGCACGAAACAAGACAACATAGGTTTGGCAGTTAAGAAAAACTGATGCAATCTTAATCATAAACACAATAATTTCTGGGGCAAGGGAGTGCCCTAATGAAAACAAAAAAATAGCTACGGGTTATTTTTTTAAGTAAGTCCCACATAAAAATACTATCCAAGTTCATTTTCACTTTTGTTAACCTAAAATAACTAATAAGAGCTGCCACTTCAAGTTATGCACAGACGGAGGAAAATAAACAGATATACAAATTAAGACATTATTTCCTTGGCACAAATTCAAAAGGGCTCTAAAAATTGAAATTTGGCAGACAAGTATTTTCTATTTATAGTCAAAGTAGAGGCAGCCACTACAGCTCAGGCTAAGATTTAACTTCCAGTATAAACTGTCCTCTTACAGTTTCTCACAGCAAACTCTTTCAAGCAAAATCCTTTGGGAGAAAAGTTTTTCCAGAGCCTGGTGTCATCTGCCTCTAACCCCTGCCCTTTTTTACAAAGGAAAGTTTCCACAGTTGTTGTTTCATCCATTTACAGACAAAACCACACCTCAGCTACTGATAAAGCACTTTTGTGTACAAACCAGTAAACCAATTCTGTTCACACTTAATTTAACCCCCAATAAGGGAAAATGGGTCAATCATTTTGAAGTTACAAGCAATGTTTTTTTTTCACTTTGTTTTGTTTCAGGGATACCATCCAATGGAGACTCCTGAATCCAGTCTACAGCAATGGAAAACCAGACTCTTGTGTGCAGCTCAGTGCTCGGTTTTAATGTTTAACTGAAATTCTGCAGCAGTGGGGTGCGACCAAGCACACAGAAGAACAAAGACTTTTGGAGTCCAACTCACAAATGCTTCAGGAGCCCAAGTTCAAAGTCCAAGAGGGACTTCTAAGCAGAGGCCATTTAGGAAAAGCCACGGTGTCCTCCTACATACACACAATCAGCATCGAGCTCCAGAAAGCGGGCAGCATGAGCAGAGGTATCTTGTGCTGGGTCTCCACACAGAGGGGCAAACAAATTACAACTTCAGAGACAACTGTTTTTTTAAAAGATATAAAGAGGTTTAGCCTGAGCAGTCAGCCTCTACGTTACCTGTCGTGAGAGGTCTTTTAAAAGTACTTAAGGTATTTTATTAATGGGGTAGAAAAATACTAAGCTGAATATTGCCATGCTGTCAGCAGAAACCCATGAAAAAACTTTATTGCAAGATAAGCTGGTGGTGGTAATTATACTCCCCTGAGTTTCCCCAAATTAACAATATAATTAAAACCGTAAGTAATAAGTTACATGATATCTACATAATCTTAACTGTCATATCAATTACAAATATTTCAGTAATAAATCAGCTGATCTGATAACTCAATTCCAAACTCTGGAAAAGTAAGGGATTTCCTTTTGTGTCTTACTGAAGCAAGAGCATATTGCAGCATATCCCCACTGCTTTAACTTAACACTCCCCAGTGCTGCCTGCCATCCCAAACCTGTGCACTCACAGGAGAGAAGTTCAGAATTCACATTGATGTGGCAAACCATCACTATTTTTATATTACAAATATAAGAGTCTATTGCATCACCCTTCTCCCCTCTTTTTTTCCAAGCCATATAATGTTTACACATGAACTATTTGTGGAAGTATGTAAACACACACCCTAAAAGTGATACTTAATATAGAACATGTATCAGAAATAGTTATTAAATGCTTCCTACATGACAGAACAAAAAGTTTTCCAGTAGGCACCAGTAAGTAAATTAACAGAAATCTCCTAATATATAATCATTGTATGTATATACAGTTTTACATGTACTTGCAGCAACATAAAAGATACTTTTAAGCCTGTAGGAATTAATATTTCATTACTAAAGATAAGGACAAAATCAGAGGTGATCCAGTTACTGTGGTTTTACAACTTACAACTTTTCACCTGAGCCGTGCTGAATTACTCTGTGTTCCCAGCCCAAACCAAATGTTAAGAGAAATATTGTCACATTTAAACAACTTCCAACATTAATACACACCACCTCTTTTTACAATGGGCTGAGAGCACACACACACAGTCATTTACTGCCAATTAAGAGGTGACTGATAATTTATGGCACTCATTTGGTGGCAACCCTCTGATCCCTCTCTAGGTATTAAAAAATGGGTACCTCTAAAGATTTACTGTACTAAATGAAAGTACCCTTTAAAATTAGTTTCTGTTACTTGCTCACACCAGAACAGAGATTTAAAACTGTCACAAATTCATTATCCTAACTTTTAAAGCCCAATTCTACAAATGCTTACAGATGCAATTAACTTGTGTTAACACCTCTGCCCACTGTCAGCCTCTGGATAATGCCACCATCAGACCTCCCTGGCCATCCCAGAACTCTGTCAGTCTAAAACACTTGGAACTTTTTGTTCATTTTTTTCCCCCCTGATTCAAATGTTCACACCATGCTAAGAAACAAAATGCTTTAGCATTCCTTAATATTTTGTTTCATAAGCGTGGTTTCTCTGCTGTGGTCTGCCAAAAAGCACTCTATGATCTCCTGGAAAAGAAAAATAGTGCTGCTTAATTTCTTAACAGCAGCTCAGATGAGGAAAGTCAAACACAGAGAAAACTGTTTACAAGATCTAAGCCTGAGCTAGTGCGAATAAGTTAATGACTGTTTCAGAAGTAAGAGTCACCAATAATTTTGAAATTACATTTTTAAAGATGATGTACTAAAACATATTAGGAATCTAATTAAAGTATTAACTTACTAACTGTATAGAAGCTGGCTTTATAAAAAGGAACATTACCTGTGAAATTGGACTCCTCAGAAATAAAACCTTTTTTCATTAAACCAGACAATCCAACTTACAAAGGTATGCAATATCAGCCCACGTGGATCAAGTTGTGTTTTACTCACCATAAGAGGAAGATTTCTAGAAATCATTTGTAAGCCATTTGAAATGATTTAACTGGAGACATAAGGTATTTCTCAGTTTAGCTTATCACAGCAGTGGCCAGCAAAGGAGATCAGAGCAGACACCACCACAAGCTCCTTTACATGAAATAACTTTCCTGGTTTTCTAAATGCTTCTCTCCACATCAGACTTCAACCAAGAGCCCTTACGCAGCTCTGACATACTGAGCATCCTCTGCCCCTCAATGCTTGAATGCCTTGGGTAACCAGCTCTCACTGATTCACCAGATACCTTTCACAGAACTTTAGCTTGGCTGTACATGGATCACAGCCCAACACCAACTTCTTCACACCCTTCCCTTCAGTCCTGGCCTTGATATGACTTCGGCATTTTCAAAAACACAACCTCACAGCCACCTCACAGCTACCCATCTCCCTGTTATATGGAATTCCCATCCTGACTCCAGACTCCCATCCTCCTTGCTTTGTCTGCTCCCACAGAATCCGCCCAGCTTGAGACTGGGCGCAAAGAAAAGCTGCAGGCAATACATTTATCTCTATGCATGAATCTTCAATTTTACCAGCAAATTACTAATGCAGTCACTGAAAGAGCTGTAGCTGGGTCCCCATGATACAAGCAAAGGACCCCATTTACGGAAGTCCCCACAGCTTCTGCAGTTGGTATATGGAGTTCCTTTGTAACAAGTCTTGTCTTCCTTCCACAAAAACACTATTTTGTTGTGAGAAAAAAACATTCACCTCAAAAATGAGCCCTTTAAACCCATTTTGGCCTTTCATTCCAATTTCTTCTAAATGAAGCTTTACGTCTTCTGAAGTTCATCACAAATAGGCTTTTTAGCAGATAGTACTTTATGGAACGGAGAAGTATTTTTTATGCAAAAAGCAGTTCAATTTAAAGATAAAGTGGGTAAGCCAAAGAAGCAGAATGCAAATGTTAACAAAGATTTTTTTTTATTATTATTTCTATTGAAGAAGTGCCTAAGATCTTCAAACAGGCGTAAGGGCCGCACAGTATTAGATAATGCACAACGGACAAATATCACAAGAATTATTCTTACTACAGATAAGACAGAATTCAGAACACAGAGAAAGCATGCAATGGGTGAACAAAAAGGATGAAGGGGCAGAATATGTAAAGGTTAAAAAGGCAGCAGCAAAGACAGGTGCATTGAACATAGGCACAAATGTGAGGACTGAACTAAATAAAAGGGTTGGGTTTATTAAAAGTTAATTTCTCCTACCTCCACAGATGATTACAGAGAAAATAACAATTTGACTAATTAGTTAATATTTGTACAGTACTTTGAATATATAAAGTGATATATAAGTTAATATAATTTCAATTAGACTGGAAATGAGATAGAATTATCAGTGCATTTATTAATATTTAATAAGTTCACTTTCAACAACAGCAACAAGCTTTACATTTTAATTGTGTGCTTCAAAACATAAAGCTAGAAGGCCCTGTGAAGCAACTACAAAGTGTTCGCACCAATCCTAACAAAAATCCACACATATTAAAAATAAACATGCACTGTTTTTTACCCAAACAGATGGTTAAATTAAGAGCTCTTGATTGGAAGATGAGTGACAGCATCCATAAGTCATGCTTTGTCGCTTTTTTCCTTCCAAAACACATTCCCCTTATGATCAGGTCATTAATTTTTATGACCTGAAGACACATCACATTCTTGTGAACCTCCTCCTAAGAGCTACTCCTCCAGCACACAGCAGTGAAAGAGGAGGCAGCCTACAGGCACCTGAGCTTGCTGCTGCTGCTGCTGATCAACAGGGTGAACTAATCCAGCCTCACCAGCTGCACTGCATCAGAAAGCCCTTCTGAGGGAAGGGTTGCCACCCCTTGCTGAGGGTCTCCCCAACAGAGAAACCCAATCAAGGCTTTACTAAAGAGCTTTACTGACTTTTACTAAGGTCAGCCAAGCCACTGACCCACCCAGCCCTGACTCCCCCAGGCTCCTGAGCCGCCTCCAGGAGGCAGGAGGAAAAGGCACATCATGTGGGGCCACCCCTTCTGTTGCAGATTTCTCCCACGGCAGTCCGTCAGCACTGAAAGCAAACCCAGCTCCCAGTGCTGTGAGCCAAGTAGGTAACTGGGAACTAAATTACACCACACAGCAGAACCTGCAGGCTGGAAGTGTCAGTGTTCTCTGGCCTCCTATTTGGTTTCACTTCCAGAGTTGTCAGGGCAAAGCCATCAGCAGTGAGCTGATGGGATGATCCAACGCTGTCCATTACTGAGCACTCACTCAGCTACACCCAACCCTTTCACAACACACAAAAAGCCAGCAGCTCCACTGTATTAATAATTAAAAGGAAATAAAACTGTACATCAAACTGAGAAGTAAAGGAACTTTTAAGAATGCAAAACAAGTTCTCATTCATTTTGACAACGTCTATTTGATGGCATTTTGAGACGATTTCTTGAAAGAGGAGGGAAAAAACTGGAGTGCAGAAAGAGTTATTCAAAGGTATTTTTCTTATTTGCCTTCGTTAAATACTATATAACATGCTCTTATTTGAAAAACATCAATCAAATTTATAGATTCGTGATAAATAGTTGTAATTATAGCTGCCTGAAAATAATTCAGCTGTCACGTTTACCCTGTCAAAGTAAATAACGCTGTCATTTTAGTTGATGTGTGTGACTTGAGTAAACATTTCAAAGCATGAATTTTGAAGTAAGATTTTCTCGCTCGAAACAATTGCTGAAATTAATTTTCCTTCCAACTCTAATTTATTATGCTTATTTTCTTACTAAGAACAAACTCTTTAATCAAAGCCCCTTGGAGTAGATTGTGGTGCATAACTCAATAATCATACAAAACGCACAATTAAAACAGACGACCTGTTGGCCAGAGAAAAAAAAGTGGTATTTGTACTGGTCCATCCTTATAGCTGTGGTACCCTGAAGCATTTAAAACACTTCAAATTTATCCCTATGCCACCCATGCATAGCATCACTCCTGTTCCACCAATGAAGATCTGGGGCAAAAATATTTCCAAGAATTAAGAAGTGAGCATTATTAGTATGTATTAGATTCAGCTGGATGATCCCACCGAAGTGGAGAGAAAGAAGAAGCTTTCTAAAGACAGACCTTGGTGGAACAAACATCAGTAAATAGTGGTGACAGAAAAATTTCCAACTTGGGCTAACAGAAATCATGGTACTACACAGCTGGGTCATTTTTTTACTCAACCTATGGGAAAAGAATATGCTACAACTTTTCAAAAGCAAAATGAGGGAAACTGGGTGTCTACCTACATCATTTAAATATGGAAAATACTACTAGATCTTAAAAAAAATAAACATGTACTTCAAAAATTCCCACTTTCAGGGGATCCTTCACTGAACTTATCACTAGGCTCACTGTGCTGCCTTCCATTTATTAGCAGTGCAACACGACCAAAAATGAACATATCAGCAAAATGTTTTGAAAAGTTCAATAACAGCTAAAGTACAAGACTTTTCATCACTGGATTCTGGATTAATGAAAAAAAAAATCTCACAGTAGCCCAACAGCTTTGAGAATCAATAAATTATTTTTTCTGAGGACATGACAACAGTATTAGCATTTCTGACACAGCATTTTTTTGCCTTCAACTCTTCACCTGTTAAACAGGCACAGTGCTCCTTACCATCTCAAGCATTTGAGGCCTTACATAAGAGGCAAGTTGTTAGTACTTTAAAATCACCATCTAAAACACATTGCACTTATTTTATTTGTGGCAATTCTGAACAGAACCCGGTTTTCTCTGATATACACTCACTTTAGACTACACCACTGTTCAGTACTGTAAATGAAAGACAAAAGCAATAAAACTGCACTGACCTTTTCCTTAATGTAGATTCACAAACCTTGACCACCCTGATAACCTCTTTAACAGTCCGTCGGAAATCATGCATTCTTGCTGCCACCAGCAGAGCTGGAGAATGAGTAGGGAAAGTCAATATCAAAAAGAGAAAAATTTACTGAACAGAAGCAGAAAACAGTGAGATAACTATACCCTCTCTTCGTCCCTGCCTTAAGCTAGAGAGCTGTAAATGCTTAGGCTGAGCTGTGTCCTTGAATACTGGTGGTTGACTTGACTTTACAAACTTTGCTTTCTACCCAATAAAATTAAACCAATTGCAAACTGCACCCTCAAAAATTCTATGCTTTAACACTTGGGAAACCACAGTCGGATACAGCACAAGAACATTTCATTGATCACGTTATTTTCAAAGTGATCATCTTTTTAGCAGAATTTACTGAATTCTGCCCTGAACAAAAAGACCTTCAGAAAAACACTGAATCAGCTTAAGCTGGTCTCCTCACTGCTGTCACCACTACCACTGTCCCACTGGTGCTCAAGTGCTCTCCTGCAAGACCCTCTATACAGACAACTAGTGCTGGCTGCAGTTTCACTGTGTGTTGATTCAAAGCACCAACTCCATTTTGAAGCTTCACCCCCACCCATCGTGCAGTGGCTCAGTGTGCAGAGCAGTTTTAAGCAGGCCAAAGTGCTTCCTTACAGAGGAAACTAAACCAGATCTCCATTTCTGGTATATGTTTTAAAGTGCTCCTCATGGGAGCATCAGGGGCTAAACTAACAACTGGTCCTTCGAACAACACGTGGCACAGACTTTTAGACCAGGGAGCCAAACTAAACCCAGTCCACAGTCCAAAATGAGAACTGTATATTGAGTGGATGGATGGAGGGGTTCAGCATCACCTTGCTTCAATCTATTGATCCACATCTGTTCAATCAAATTACCTGCTCATGTGGATACAGTCCCTGTAGTGAATCAAAGAGCAGACTGCTCTCCTATGCAGTCTAGACTCGAATTTTTACCAATGTGTAATAAGCAAGTACTATTAACAAAAAGGGGCTAGAAATGTCAAGACAATTGCACAGTCCTGGATTCCCAAAGGTTTGAGCTCTGTTTCTCGTTCCAGAATAGACATGTAAGATCTTTTAAATGAAATAAAGTGCATACATGATCTCTGTGACTGTCTATACCCTTTGTTACTCTGACCTCACTAGCTAGTACCTTTTAACCTGACCCTCCCAAACCAGTAGATTTTCTGAAAGCATCATGACAGCAATGGATCTCGGAAAAAGATGAAGAAAAAGAGAAAAATAATTTCACAAAACAGGTCAAAGAGGGCATTTCTTGCATAAGACTCTATGTAAAGACAGAAATCAAAGTGCTTGCACTAATGGTGTCATTTTAGCTGACAAAAAAATCCTTTCAGCAGCTACAGCCTGCAGACTGGGGGCAGAAAAAGTACCAGAAAGGAGCTTAAAAAAAAAATCCAAACTGTAAGTCACAAAGGATCTGAGCAAGCACTGTAGAAACAAGGGCAAAATGAAGTTTGAGTTTCAGAAACTGTTTCGATGAATACCTATATAATCTGTAGATGCCTGACAGCACAAAACTCAAAGAACATTGATATCACCAAGGAAATGAGAAAGTCCTCATCTGTTCCAGGCTTTCCCATCCACCCTGCTGCAGGGGAAGTGATACACCCAGCCTGTGCCCTACCTGCCCCGCAGAGCCCGGAGGGCCGGCGCCCAGTGTGCATCCAGTCCCGCTTCATCCTCTGGAGCAGCCTGAGAGCCGTCATGGACACCTCATGGTTCTTATCCCCAAACTCCAGCATGTGGGCAAAACGGGGAATATATAAACACGGATCTGCAACAGAGAGGAATAACATTATTTCTAATCCTACGTTTGATTTAGGAAACGCAGTGCTAAGGCAGAACTGTGAGGCTGCTGTGCTTGGCTTCCTCCACCTTTCAGCAAATAGACTGTGCTGCTGGGCCAGATCCTCTGACCACTAAGCTTTAGAAGCACCTTTTTGGTTAAGCTAAAACAAAATATTTTCTTGCTTTGTAGACAAGAGATCTTTAAAGCACTGCACAAACATTTTCCTATATGTTTTTCAGCGTCCAAGGCTGCACATGTTGACTCTGATATGTGAGTAGTGTTACTGGTATCAGTGAAATCACACCCAAAGTGAAGCATTTGCAAAAGCTTTTGCAGAATGAGAACGTGACTCAGACCCCAAACTTTTAATATCTCCTGCAAAGTAACAAGATAACTTGCATGTCCCATCTCAAACCTAACTACAAACTAAGCTTTAAAAAATTTATTTGCTTAAAACCCTCAGTCCCTAAGAAAAGTCAACCTTCAAAGTTAATTCCAGTTCCTTTTCAGACTCATATTCCAACAATATAAAACACTGTTTATTACAGACAGTAAGGCACACTCTCCATCAGTATAAATTACTGGAACCCAATTAACATCAACAGTGCTATGACAATTTACAGCAGCCACAGATCTGCCTCCAGATGTATAAACTTATTTCAAGCGTCAGTGTTACCAGCTTCAAACTAACCAAAATATGTCAGTACGCATTGTGCTTTGCCTAAACCAATTTATAATTTATCAAACAATCTTGTAAAAGCTACACTTAACACATGTTTACCCTTACTCGAGATATCAATTTCTCATTTCCTGCCAGCCTTTTATCACTTGACCGAAAATCCATGATGTACGGTAAATTGTTAACTATTAGACTCAACTCAATTTCCTCAGCTGATCCCCTCTGTGGGCACTTAAAACTGCTAAAGATGAAAATTCAGCTTGAAACACTGGAAAAATCTTAGGGATTTACAACTAATCAAAGCACCAAGTTCTAACAATGAAGCCCTGTTGCTATCCATAATTACCAAGATCACACCGTAGGTGATGATGCCTGTCAGCCTCGCAGAAGCATTTAAATGAAAGCACTCATCAAACATGAACTTTCAACCATGTCTCCCTCAAAACTGAAGAAATTCCAAACTGCAGTCACCTTCTAAAGATGGCCCTATAAATCAAAGGTTTAGAATAGAATATCCAATCCCCCTGATTCTAAGGAGTGTTGTTCTGTACTTACAAGTATGATTTTATAAAGCCCGAAAGAAATGACCAATTCCAAATTCAACAACAGAAAAAAAAAACACTTTCAAAAGGCATAGCCTGGGGTTCAACAGGCATTTAAACTTTGCTCTTCACACCACAGGAACATATGTGATGTTACTAAGCCTGGTTTGCTTTTCCATCTTTTCTTGTCCAGACAGGGCTCTACTTCAGCTCCTATGGTCTCCAGGAGCAGACTGGAGAGCAAGGAGCAACAGCGCTCTCTCTTTGGAGCTGAGTTTCAGGAGCATTTATACAACTGCTGTTTGTAGCTGTTGAGACATTTCTGCTGGCATTCATGCCCACAGGACATTTAACAAAACATTGCACATCGTTAATTTAAATTCTGAAGCTACCAAGCACTCAGAAAATGAATATGCAGGTGCGTTTAAATAACAAGCCTAAAAAAGGCTAAAAAAAGTAAGACTGCAAATATATAAATTCGAGGCAGGACCTAGGTTTGCATAAACACATCCTGCAGGGATGCAAACATTTGAAATAAATAAATAAATAATTTTAGAAGCTGTAAAGCCCAAACACCTTACTTCCTTCCAGAGATACCAAACCTGCACTGCTGCAGTGAGGGTGCCATGCTCCCAGGAAGGTCCCCTTTGGCTTTAGGAGACCCCTGCGCTTGTCACCCTTCTACACAGGTGAGCAAGTTCAAGTCGGGCAAAAACCTCGTCAGTTTTCCTGAAAGAGGGTGTTGGGGGCCGTGAAGCCGAGCACAAGAAAAACGTTTATTTCATGTTTTCAGAAACGAGTGTGTTTTTTCTGAAGACTTTCCCTTCTCTCCTGATCCCATTCCCGACCTGAAACCTGGGACTTTTCGAAGAGCCTTGACGCCACGTTAACAGGGATGCAGAAAAGCATCTCGGGCACCCTTCAGAAGAGCGTTCTCCAGCAAAACAGGTAACCGGGAGCGCACCGGCAATCGAGCCCCTCTGTGGGTCACTCTCAGGAAAAGGGTACGGAGGGAAGTTCAGTCCCCACCGAACGACAGACACCCCGTGGGACGGGCGGGAGGTCCCAGGCCGGGAGGGTGCGCACAGCCGGGGCACGACGGCTGCGGGAAACAGGGGAGGACACTCCCGCAGCCTCCCTCGGCTTCACGAACCCCCCTGGGGCCGTGCTCCCGCGCCCGCAGCCGGCCCGGACAGCGGCCCCGGTGGGGCAGCGCTGCTCCCCCGCCCGGCGGAGTGCGGTGCGGCGGCGCCCCCGCCCGGGCCGCCGGGGAAC
>VYXB01006182.1:389199-472240 GCA_013397135.1 Pachyramphus minor
CCCCCCCAATTACAGCTCTTGTCTAATCCCAGAAGTAATTCACATACACTGCAATTAAAGGGAACATTCTCAGGCAGTGTTCTGCCTCCGCTGCAGCTTGCAACTTTCCCTAAATGTAGCTCTAAGCAAAGCCAGCACGCTCAGCTGTTCCTGATCCATGTTACTGAGGCTTCTCTCTCTTTATTTTCCAGTATGTTTTGGCAGTTGGTAGCTCTGTCTTCTATGCTATGTTTTATGGCGATCTCGCAGAGGTCAAATCTGAAATCCATATACCAGATGTGGAACCTGCAGCCTTTCTAATCCTATTAAAGTAAGTGGCCTCTACAAGTCTACTAATTACATCGACAAAATCAAAGTAGCTTATAAAATATACATCTCCTAATTGGCATTGTGCAATATGCACTTATTGCTGTTTACTTAATATGCTGACAAATACTGAATGTCAGATTCACTGCCAGCAAAGACGACTATAGATTATTTTCATGGCCTACTTCTTTTTTTCCCTAAGAAACTATTTTTTCTTCCCCTCGTCTAGATACATGTATAGTGATGAAATAGACCTGGAAGCTGACACAGTTCTGGCTACACTGTATGCTGCCAAGAAGTACATCGTGCCGGCCCTAGCAAAGGCTTGCGTCAATTTTTTGGAGACCAGCTTAGAAGCAAAGAACGCTTGTGTCCTGCTGTCTCAGAGCAGGCTCTTCGAGGAGCCAGAGCTGACGCAGCGCTGCTGGGAAGTGATTGATGCTCAGGCAGAAATGGCACTGAAGTCAGAGGGCTTCTGTGAGATAGATCAACAAACACTAGAGATCATTGTAACCCGGGAGGCACTCAACACCAAGGAAGTGGTAGTTTTCGAGGCTGTTCTCAACTGGGCAGAGGCTGAATGCAAAAGGCAAGGGCTGCCCGTTACGCCACGCAACAAGAGGAATGTATTAGGGAAAGCTTTGTACTTGGTGCGGATTCCAACCATGACTTTGGAAGAGTTTGCCAATGGAGCTGCCCAGTCCGACATCCTCACCCTTGAGGAAACTCACAACATATTCCTATGGTACACAGCCGCAAACAAACCCAAATTAGAGTTTCCACTGACAAAGAGAAAAGGACTCGTGCCTCAGCGATGCCATCGGTTCCAGTCGTCTGCGTATCGCAGCAATCAGTGGAGGTACCGAGGGCGATGTGACAGTATTCAGTTTGCTGTAGACAAACGGATATTTATAGCAGGACTGGGATTGTATGGGTCGAGCTGTGGCAAAGCTGAGTACAGCGTCAAAATCGAACTGAAGCGCTTAGGCGTCGTCCTTGCTCAAAATCTGACAAAGTTTACCTCTGACGGCTCCAGCAACACCTTCTCTGTGTGGTTTGAACACCCTGTGCAGGTTGAGCAAGACACGTTTTACAATGTAAGTGCTATTCTTGATGGTAACGAACTGAGTTACTTTGGACAAGAGGGAATGACTGAAGTGCAATGCGGGAAAGTGACGTTCCAGTTCCAGTGCTCCTCGGACAGTACTAATGGAACTGGAGTACAAGGAGGACAAATACCTGAGCTCATTTTCTATGCATGATGCATTTCACCTTGATTGTATTCCAATGCTGCAATGATGCACATTAAGGGATTTTTCAGTTTTACCATGAACTCTGCAGCAGTATGGAATGTTGCGCTACTTACCTATCTGCTACATCAGGCTATACAAATAAGTGAAGGAATGCTCTTGAATTTAATCTTATTTTATTTATTCATAAGCTATTTGACTTAATTATTAAGACTGCAACAAGCAGAAAAATGTTAAATTTTGCACGTACTGTGCATTTATTTTGTATATAGATAACTAACTTGCTGACTTAAACAGAATGTTCTAAACTAGAGCAGTTTACGAATCTGTGAAATATAAAACATTTTTACTTGCCCTAAATCCTGTGTACTTGATCATTGCTGATCTTATGGCTCGTGTATGTTAATTCATGTACAGTTAACAGGGGTGATGACATTATCGTCTGGTCCTTATGTGCATTTACACATGGCAAATACGAAGGTTCCCTTGCCTGGTAGCTTAAACTATCCATCAGCAGTCTTTATTTCCCTTCACAAAAAAGGGAGCTGACATTTATGGAAGCTTGGGGTTTTTCATGTGTTGCCTAAGCTGAAGACAGACAAACCATCAGTATAATCCAAGTTGATCAAAATCATCCTGTGGTTATATTTGAAAGCTTCTAATACCCCTTCACACACATCATCTGCATTAACCTCCAGCCTGCCCAGCAAACAGCAATACTGCCACTTGCACCTGTCAAACTGTACCCCATTTGAAAAGCCAGAGTCAAGACATACAGATGAAGCTTAATTCAGTGACAGGCTCCATCACAGATTTAGCCCAGAGCTGTAATACTGGCAGCCACCATCTAAATTTACATCCCATCCTTACAGTATTTAGCAGCAGACACTAGAGAAATACTTGCAAAATGGTCTTTAGGTTCACTCAAGATTGCTAATTAGAAATAAACCACCTTAAACAAAAGCTGTTGGATCTTCCACCCCCCCTACATAGTCTCATGCACTATCAGAAGTCATTTTATGCTAGTACCCTTAACTTTCCTCAGAAAGTGATAAAAGTGGGTGTTTTTTCTCAAGTGTCTGACAATCATTACAGATGAGCCAATTAGAAATACCTACTGGTTTCTATAAATCTCTCTTCTTGTAAAGACCTTGTAAAGAATACTCAAACAGCAGTCTAAACCAGTATTTTTTCCATGTACAACAAGTACCTCTACATCTGACACTTCTTGTTTGCCTTTTCCCAATCTGCATTAATTTTCACCTTGAAGCTAAGCTGCAATACAAATTCTGCCTGTTCTCTCGAGAAAAAAAAAGTCATGAAAAATAAGAAGGGAACTGAATTTCTGAAAACAAGAACTTGAACAAGAACAAAGCCAGCACACCAGGATGGCCAACAGCTGTACAGGTGATGCTCAGCATGAGCTGCTGGTTCTCCTGCTGCAAAGGCAGCAGTTCAGTGCCAGCTGAGTACAGATGAAGGAGGGGGGGGAAGTGTTGTTCTTCAACACAGACATCTGATTCTCTCAGTACAGATTAAGGAGAGTGGGAGTAAGAGTGGGTAAAGATATACGAAGATAATTCCTGAACAGAGGTGGATAAGAGTCACAAGACCTCACTGTAAATGCACTCTTTTTAAGTGGAATTGGCACAAACTCCCTTGGCTTAAAAGCCACAGCCTAGACAATAGCTTTTTTAGCCTTTTGACAGGTTAAAACCTACCTTCCTATCACGGTTATGATTTCAGTGTTGACTTATTAAAGTTATTCACATGTTTGGAAAAAGTTGCTCCTCATTTTCCATCAAGCCACTTGTATTTCAAGCACGGAACACCTCACCTACAGGTGATGGACAGATAGTAAATTTGGCAAATGTTTATCAAATGTTGCATCTGTGGAAGTGAAGCGTGACAGGCCTGTGCAAGCTTGCAGACACACACAAATTTGTTACACATCAGCCCATTGTCTTAGGATGGCCTAAACTACTCTCAGAAAAAGCAACAAAATTACTTGCAAAAGAAAATAGGATCTAGTTCCAAAAAAGCTCTTACATAAACCCTGTTCTCTTACATAAAGGAGAACAGGCTCTTACAGTCAGCAGAGCTCTTCTGCCTGGACTGATTCCAGCTTCATTTTAAAGTTACTACTTGGATATTTAGCACACAGTACTATGTATATCTATACATGCATACATACATATTTTTGTCAAGTAATCATGCAAAAAACACACTCAAATAGTCAAAAGTCAACTCATTAAAAAAAAAATACCTATCGCTGGAGCATTTATGCAGAGTTCTCTGGCCAACAGAAGGAAAGTTTTTCCCAGCACATAGACATTCACCTATTAAAAGACAAAAAAAACTTATTTAAATCTTAAACCACAAATGTTTGTAATAGAACATTTATATGGAAATAAGAAAACCCCAATTTTTGAAATCTTAAACAACCTGCTTTAAAAAAATTCAATTGAAGTAATACAAGTGATATTCACAGGTACAGGATAATACTTGGTGTTTGTCAAAATCTGCACAAATTAGCTTTGTAAATCAAAGCATAAATTTATATTGAAAAAACTATAAAAAGTTGCTCATCATGTTCTTCAGTGGGTTCAGTGCTGCTCTGTAGTATAGTTTTTCAGTTGTCACCTAAAATCATAAGGCATTAAGTAGACTTCCATATAATATCAGTATATATAAAGTGTCATTTATCCTGTAACGTTACAAAACCTGAGCAAACACTCACAAGTCAGTGCAAATTTCAGCTCTGCAAGATCATCTGTAGTGGGATAATTAAGTATTGCACAAGCACACGCCAAACTTTTCCACCAAATCAAGGAGTGGTGCTACATGCCCCAAAGGTTATTTGTCATTTCTTACTGTTAGGACATTGCCCCAGATCACATTAAAAACATTATGAATATATATAAAAAAAAGAATAAAAAAAAATAGATTCAGAAAAGCTTTAAACCACACGAGTCCTGCTCTGGCTCCAGGGACAGAGCTCTGCTCCCCTCCTCTCCTTCACTGCTGCACCCAGGAGGATATAAACTGAGGGGAGGAGTTACTCTTCATACTCTTGATTTGCAATTTATAGCATAGGCAACTATATTTGTATTTTACAAGTCTGAGGAAGTTTTCTTTCTCTATCTTAAGATGTGTTTTTGTGGTCAGCAAGAAAGGCAGGATATACTCTAGTTCCCTATCAGTCACAAACATTCCCACAGAGCTCTGTGAACACCTTGCTCCCCCAAGGCATATGTAAAGGTCAAGGTTGGTATAAAAAGCTCCATCCTCCTACACTCCCAACAAATAGGTTTGGGGTTTTTTTTAAGGATAGTATATATTCTATGGCTTTTATGCAACAGAACTGCCCCTCTCTTTCCTATGCCTGGATAGTAAAGGTGTTTACGAAACAGTCAATTATCAAACTGAATTGCTGAATATGGTGCAAGCCTACGGAACTAAAAAACTGCTACAAAGTATAATCTCTTTCAGTTACATCAAAGAGCTTTGCCAACACTAGTTTAAAAACAGGCTTTCCTCCCAAGTGTATATATGCTTCTACCAAGCTAGCAAAAATAAATATATATATGTAAACAACACCAAAAATAAATCCCCAAACAAGGGATAGGTTTTCACCTAGCACTTCAAAATGTTTATGTGAAGAAGTTCTTGACATGTATTTTTCTCAAATCTAAAAAAAAAAAAAAATTAGAAATGAGAACATCAAAGAAATCCTCAGAATGATCACGTGCCCTGAAAGCAACTGTGCAATCAAGTATACACGATATGATGATAATTCATTCCCTATTTAGTGAAAAGTGGTGAACACCTTCCATGCTGCGTCTGACCAATGGTTGGAATGGCCTGGAAGACTCAAAAGTACAGCCTCAAACTTTACTGTCCTTTTTTCCCCTGAAAATAGCAGACAACACAGAAGCACCGTTCTGTAGGAAAGAAGTGAAGAAAATATAACCTCTGCATAAGGAGTGTATTTTCTAGGAAGCAAGTCACCAAGTTTTACACAGAAAAATAAGCCCCTACTGAATCTGGCAATTCATACTGGAGTCTGAGAGCGTGTGACTTTCCATCAGCCACAGAGACAGAACAGATATGGCTATAGCAAAGTATCTGCAGTGTTTCAGTTGGCTTTAGATTCACTGCAAGCTTGAAATGGCTTGTTTTGACCTTTTGTCTAAAAAAACATTAACATAAAGAATGAGGGTTTGGCTGTAGTTTCAGCCTTCTAAGCTGGCCAACCAAGTTACTATAAATCTTAAACCTCATCACTTAGATCCTGTTCTGCAAGGACGATTTCACCGCACAAATCAATAAAGTTACTTCAGTGGAGCCAAGCAGATATGATGTTTCCATTAGAGGCTTCACAAACTCATCTAGTTCTTTCATTTTAGTCTAGGAAAAAAGACCCATAACTCAAAACGAGTATTTATCCATCTAATCTTTTTGCTTGTCACGACATCCAAATATCTGATGTTTGTCCCCATCAAACCAACTTGCTCTCTGAGAAACTCCCAAGCAAACTTTCTGTAAATGCAGTAACAAAGAACAAATAAATATGAAGAGGCATAAAGAAGCAGGGTTTTTTTTAGTGGAGTTCTAACAATTGAAGTGGGTGCCAAATTAAATCTAAAGCAAAGACAAATGCATAATAAATGTGCTCAATGACTATACATCTTTCTCTCCTTGGCCTAACTAAGAGCCTCCTGATCCAGGGTCTATTTGAGAAGCAATACTCTAAATGTAACCTGCTTTTCCACTTCACTCACACCATCAGTGTTTTATGACCGACTTCAAGGTAGGTGTAGTCAGTGTATTTGCACAAAATAATAAATTCAAATAGAAATGGTACATCAGGGAATTTCTTCCTTTTGATCACAAGCACATTTCTTTGTAGTTTCTGGTTGCTACCAATTTAGAAAGAAAGCAAAATATACAGTGGATTACATGCTCTATATTGTCTTCCTCATGAAGCTCACACATTTCTAATGCCAGGGAAAAATCACAAAAAGAATGAAGAATATTTAATTGCTTTCAGTTTTCCTGGTAAATCAGTAGGGGAAAAAAAAGAAGAACTTAAGGTCCTCTAAAATAATATGCTTATCAACTTTAAAAATTGTCCAGATATTGACAGGTTCTGGGGCGTTTCTCCTAGATGAGAAATTAAAGATGGCATAAGGCTCACCCACAAATCTGTAATGCCAATGAACTGCTGAAACATGGTATTTAAGAACTTCTGTGTTTACTGGAAGACTGCCCTTTCTCTAAAATTTTATGCCACTATCACTAATTTCAATATTACTCATGTGCACACACAGATCCTGTGACAGAGGAGATATCATATACAATAGGCATGTAGAGAGGGCCTTTTTTTACTTCTCATCATTTGTATGGTTTTTTGCACTCCATTAAGCTTAGAAAATTAAGAGAATTCATTTAGAGGCCTACTTTAATTTCTAGTTCTTTCTTCATTAAGAACTTCTTATAAAAATTCATATACTCCAATCCATCAAAAGCTTAACGCTCCAAATTTAGAATCATATGACATTTGCATTTATAAAACCTAATTTTATATGAGTTCTTAGAATGGTGAATAAACAAAAATGCCCTTCTAAAACGACGTCTCTGGCTTAAACTTAAATTGGTGCAGCTTTAAAGCTTATCACATCAATTTCAGCCTCTTTTCTGCCTTAATTTAAAAGGATCATACTGAAAAACAGTATTTCCCCAAACTCTCCCCAATCAAAACTGTCAAAGTGAAACAATTGGTTTATGCACTTTCATAATACTTTGCTCTTTATCTGCAAATTTTCATCAGATACTAAAATTTCCTGAATTTGATGCAATCACTAGGTTTAAGCATCAACACCTAATACAACGGAGGGGTGTCAACCTCTGTCAGAGGGGATACATATAGACCTGTCACTGAGTTGTTTTTGCTTAAAAAAACAAGTAGATTCTTCAGCAGGAAGGCATTTTTCAGACAAAAAGTATGTGCTCACCAAGGCACTGCAAAAACTTGTCTTTACAGGAGACCTTGAGGTTCGCTAAGATGTTGTCCTTTACCAAAAGTTAATTTCTGCTCTCATTATCAAACACATTATGTTAATTAAAAGGAGCATTTAGGGAAGGAATGGCTTCCAATTATTCAGTTACATCTTCACAACAAGATCCTTCTACTTGTTACGCTCTTTGGCCTTCACAGTATTTTTTGGAGACAGTCTTTTCATTTCGCACCTGTCAGTCATCAGACAGATTTCAAAGGGACGCTTCCAGAGGGACTCTTATCCCTTCATAATTTCCTCTTGCTTTCATATCATGTCTGATCTCTTCACAAATATCAATATACTTCCACTTTTAGAAATAACAACCAAAATCTCGTTTCCAGTAACACAGGAATTCATCAGTCTAACACCTTCCAGAATTTTCAGCTCTCTTGGGGAAAGAGGGAATCCCTCATTCATACAATTACCAGGTCACGTTAACTTCTGGGCAGTGGCAAGAAATAGAGCTGCCACCACGGAATGAAAGAAGTTTTTGCTTGACCTTAAGTTCCACAAATTTATAAATCAATAACCCTTTCACTATAAGCAATTTCCAAAAGGGCTTTTCAAGACCATAGTGTGGCATTCTGGAAAAGTATTACAAATGATGACAGTGGTTAAGATATTCTGTCTTTTAGAAAGACAAAGACCGGGCAGTTGGAACACAGTGAGAATTCACACTGTGAAACATCCATGGCTGCTTGCCTAAATAATTAAGCAAGCATGAAAAGCAAATGAGTTTTTAAGGAGAGTGTCTGTTGCTGGGGAAAGAGGCACCTGTGGTTATTTGATTCATTATTAACATTTCTAGTGTAGTAATGCCTGAAGGTCCCAACCAGGTTGTTTAAATTAACTCAATCAACATGGCAATTTGCATAGGGGCAATAAAGGCAAATGCAGTCAACATGTTAATAACTTTAAATGAACAAAGAGTATTAAAAACTGAAGCAAATGAGTACAGCCTTTAAAAGAACACTCTGTTTTACCTTTTTCCATACAATAAACTGAAAATTCCTATTTTTTGGATTCATATTGCAATCAGAACAGTCAAAAGCCAACACACAAAACTACAAACATTCACCAAACCCAGCTGGTCAGGCTGTCATTCAAAAGAGACACAAATCAAAATTAAGCAGCTTCCTCTCATCCTGTGCTTTAAAGAGCTGCCTTCAGTCTGGGGACTCCAAAGGGAGAGTCTCCTTTTGCTCATCACATACATGGCAGTCTCAGAGTTCTTCCTCCAACACCACAGCAGTACAATAAGCCATTATCATACTATCTATGCAAGAAAGTCAAAGAGTAATGATTTCCAACAAGCACAGAAGAATCAGGGAGGCCAATGCTGCCTTCAGATGAAATAAATGAAACCAAGTGTCCAAAAATAACGCTCAGTAAAAATCCCTCTGGACGAGAAAGTACTGTTACTTGACTAGACAAACTGAAGATAAAGAAATAGGGGTGAGAGTTGTGTTTTGAAGTGGAAGAGAGACCAAAGGAAGACTAGACCAAGCAAGTACTAGTTACTGATTTTCCCTTCTTGTGTACCCTCTTCCCTTACCTAAAGCTGTAGTGTAGTTCAGGTTGGAATGGATCTCGGCAGGTATCCAGCCCAACCTCCTGCTCCAAGCAGGATCAGCCACAAGAACAGACCAGGTTGCTCTGGATCTTGGGAACCTTCATGGATAAAGACTTCAAAACTGCTCTGAGCAACCTGTTTCCCCACTTGGCTGTTCTCATGGTGAAAAAACTTCTTGATATCAGGAAATCATCTCACTTTAATTAATTATGTCTGTTGCTGATAATTCTCCTGCTGCGCCCTCCTATTAAGAGCTTGGCTCTTCAGGCCTCCAACATCTCTTCAGTGAGCATCAGCCTTCTTTAACAGCAGGACACACCACAAGGCACACCAGAAATTATGTTCTACTAGGCTGAAACTGGAGATCAAACTATTGCCAACACCCCTCCACAAAGTCTTTTATGACCACATTGCAAAGACCATGACTCTGGAACAGACGGAAAAAGAAACGACCGTTTCCCAGGATGCAAAAGGCAGCGTTTCACCACAACAAAGTAAAACTTCAGCCCAATAATCCTCCAGGTGCAAGGAATGGGATGATCTGAAACACAAGAACAAACCTAAATTGTTCAGAACTTGGCCAAGGCTAGACAAGCTTCACAGCTCTCCTAAACAAGCCAGGCCTGTCGCTCAGATTGGACTAACAAAAAAGCAAACAAAAGGCCTGATTACAGACCTCTCTAAGGACTATATTTGCAAGTAAAATGTAGTATCTGAAAATATAAGCAAGTACTTTCCCTGTCAGAGACTGATGACTGATCGTCCTTCCAACTCAATCAACAAGCAGCAGGACTGCTCAGCACGAGGAAGTGGTCTGGACATTTTCAGTTCATTTCAGATCATGCTTTAAAGTCCAAATTTATCAGAGGCATACTGGGTCTGACTACACTTCCAACAGGAGATTTCCAAGACATAGGATATATTTCACCTGAAGATAAAACGGGAGGAAAAAAAGTACCAAAGAAATTGCTTTTCCATTTACAAAAAAAAAACAAAAAAAACAAACAAACAAACAAAAAAAAGGAGGCATTTTGGCTTTTCCCGAGAGGACAGAAATGTTGAAACTCCAAAAAATATTATGAAATGCAGAAGTTCCTCAGTGGGACAAACTCCCACATCCCAGTTATCAGCATAAGAGGAAAACAGATATGACTTCTTAAACAGACTGCCATTAACAATGAAAATTAGGCTCCTCTATTGTGAAGTTTTAGCAGCACAATACTATCTAAAAGCACATTACACTGTAAGGGACAGCTTTTTATTTTTTTTATATTGTTAAATCCCAAAGCAACTTAGTAAAGCCAGGAAGAGAGGTTGTACAACAAGTACAGACTGGGGCCTGAGAAGTCATGCTCAGGATTTCCTATACACCTTTTTTTTAAAAAAAAAAAAACAAAACGCTAAACAAATCAGTGAGAGACGGAGAATACAAATACAACAGGTCACTGAACAAATACTGAGTTGCAGGTAACAGCAGATTCAAATCTTCTTCATATTACTCTTACTTCTAGCTGCTACCTACATTGTGAGCTCCAGACAGCTTTAGCTTGCAAGACACTGGTTGAAGGTCACTGATGTGGAGGGTGCCCCAAGTGTGATGCAGAATGGTACAGCTAAGACTGTTTTCAGCTGCAAGATGGCAAAAGGCAGCAATGAATGGCCTTTTTTTCACAGGTTTTCAGTTATTTTTTTGCTGGTAGCCGGAGTTAGAAAGCTTTCTTTCTGTTTTGCTTTTAGATGAAACAATACAAGAAAGGTTGTTACGAGGACGTGGTTTAGCGGCAAACGTGGTGGTGGATGACGGTTGGACTGGTGATCTGAGAGGTTTTTTCCACCCTTAATGATTCTATGATCTTTTCCCCCTCAAATGCACTGAAAACTATTTCAGGGTGTTGAGTAATTCAGTCAGCAGCCTCCATGAAGACACTCCATAAGGACACTTCATTGGGTGACTTTCTTCAACAAAATTCCTGCGGTCAGATGATGAGCAGCCCTGCACGTCCCTCGCCTCCCACAGCGACTGAGCTGCGTCAAGGAGAACACTGAAGAAACATCCCAACATTTGCTATAGGCAGCTAAGCAAGACTTGGTGCAGGTCAGCAGTAGCTCATTTTTTAGACTTTGAGATGTGATTTTTTTGGTAATATAAAATCGACACCTTTCTCATTTTACCACGAAGAACAGTTACCTGGACTAGTATGACATATTGTGTACAGATGAGTCTGATCAAGTTAAATATTTTGGAAAGATAATACCATTGCCACTACTACTACTACTGCTCACAAGTTTTCTTTTTCCTTAATGACATTCACATCCCAACTTCAGGATAGGAGAGCTGTCCTTGAAAAAAAGAGGCACTTCAAGGTCAAACAGTACAACCTAATGCACTAATTATAATAAACTAGTGCTTTTTTAGGCGCATAATCTGTGGGCAAAGGCTGATCTAAAGCAGAATGTACTAAAGTTTTCTGCCTGGGCCATAAATGTTTTGCCACCCAGGTTTTTGTTGGTTTGGGGTTTTTTTTAATTTTTTTCTTTTTTGGCTTGGTTTGTTGTTGTGGTTTTTTGTTTGGCTTGTGGTTTTGTTTGGCGGTTTTTGTTTGTTTTTTTTAAACAGACTTGGGGTGAGAGAAAAGAAAATCAAGCTAGAACCTGAAAAGCTGCTTTTTGCATTCTTAAACAGGACTTTCTGGCTACCTATAGTTAACAATAACAGTTAACATTCTTGTTTGCTCAGATTCACCTTAAAGAAGTCATAAAGTAGAGCTTTCCAAAAGCCTTCACATAGTTAAATGCAGATCAAGATACTGAAATCTTGTATTTTTCTCTTTCAGGAGTTGATTATTTCTCTATAACTAATGTACTTCTGCCTCTCCCATCTCCTCAGTTACCCCTCTTTAACCTTTTGGTGTTCATATGCCCCATCTCAGCATCTTTTCTGGCTGGAATGTACCCAGGGGAAAAGACAAATCATTCAATCTTACTTGTCTGTTCCTGCTGACAAGACATCTTTTCTTTTTTCATCTTTTACAGAAACAATACCTCTTCTTCACATTGTGTGACTATTCTTCATATTACTGTGATCATTCTATTTCAAAACCCTCACCATGAAAAATAACTTGTGTTCGGAAGGAAATAAACCTCCCATTCTACACACGCAGTATTTGGTTGTGAGTAATCAAAATAATTCAATAAGAGTTCAGAAAAGAGAAAAAAAAGTTACTCATTTTAAGAATTAAAGATTCATTTGATTATTGCAATTCCAGCAGATTGCTTCAAGCAATAAATAGTCTTCAGAGGGATGCCATTTACCAAGACAGCTGGGAGGACAAAAATAGATGCAACTAACCTACTCACATTGTATGTAAAACAGTTGTAACAGGGAGAATGAGGGTAAGACAACATATGTCAGCGGAGCTTTCTATTTCCACATACAGAGCAAGTTCACATTTCTCTCAAAATACATGTTATAAAACATGTTTTTGTAGAGCACGAATCCATTTACACAGAATTACCTACCAAAAAGGTTATTTCTGTCTTCAACAACTGTTGTTTTAAAAATATGTAACATCTGACCCTGTGCCACTGCAGTGACTCCGAAAGGACCACAGTAACTCTCGGTACATTATTGGTAGCAATAAAAGCAAACAAATATTTTTGACTTTTAATTTTGCTGAACCATTACTCAGATTTACAAACCCAGTGATTTTCCACTCAGAATTTTTAGAGAAAAATTAAAACATCTTAAACTTCAACAATTAAAAACAGAACAAAAAAAAAGTCAAATTAAAAAAAAAGGTACATTACCTGAAGGAGGTCGCTGAGGTCAAGTAACATGTCTGTGAATAAGTCAAGGAATATACATGCTTGTTGAATGTGACACTATTTCCTAATTTCATTAGCAAACCAAAAAAAAGAGAAGAAATAAACTGTCAAATAAAGCAAATATGTGTTAGGTACTTCAACGTACCACTTATGCTAAAAGCCAACATCCAGTTAAATGTCCAGCTGCCCAAAAAGCCCTGCCAGCACCTGCTGAATTTACTGCATAAGTTGTCTGTGTGAAGTGATGGTCTCAAAGAACAGGCCAACACCCTGTGTGACTTAAAATATTCACCATATCCTGCAGCCTAAGAAAGACTCAGTGGTAACTGGGTCCTCTGCTCTGCTTTGGTCAGACCCCACCTGCAGTGCTGCATCCAGCTCTGGGGTCCCCAGGAAGGACATGGAGCGAGTCCAGAGGAGGCCACCAAGATGATCAGAGGGAAAGAGCATCTCTCCTGTGAGGAAGGGCTGAGAGAATGGGGAATGTTCAGCCTGGAAAAGAGAAAGCTTCAGGATGACCTAATTTTCACCTTCCAGTACCTGAAGGAAACTTACAGGAAAGATGGAGAAGAGCATGTAGAGACAGGACAAGGGGGAATGGATTCAAACTGAAACAGAGTAGGTGTAATTGGATATTAGGAAGAAATTCTTTACTGTGAGGATGGTGAGGCAGTGGCACAGGTTGTACAGGAAGCTGTGGATCTCCCATGCCTAGTGTTCAAGGTCAGGCCAGATGGGGCTTGGAGCAACCTGGGATAGTGGAGGGTGTCCCTGCCCACAGCACAGGGTTGGAATGAGATGATCTTGAAGGTCCCTTCCAACCCAAACCATTCTATTATTCTGTGATAACAAAATACTAATAACAGCATCAATATAGAATACTCTTATTGCACTTAAGAATATAAAGCATCATCAGTCTTCTATGCCAGCTTAGGAGCCCAGGACCCCAGAAACACAGATGGGAGAGCAAACTATAAAAACTGAAATAAGTTTCTTTTGCCCTCTTCTAGGAGGACCTGTCAAAGAGCTGGAAAGGGAAAGCTGCTTTGCCTACTCTCTTCTCCAGCCAAGCAAATCACCTGTTACCTTTGAGCTTTCACTCCCTTCATCATATCCTGTGCTGCTACAAAATATGAGGTCACCATCTACTACTACTCATTATGGGCACACCTGGAACACACAATAGTTGAAAACAAGCCAAACCACTACAAGTTCCCATTAGATTTTACTGAAAGTAAGCACACTTATAAATGCATTGTCTTAACAGTATCCAAAGAGAAAAAAACCAACAAAACAAAAAAAACCACAAACCAAGCACCATGAAGCTTAAAGTGCAAAGGTAGCCTTCTTGCTGCTGTTAATGAACACATGCCAGATCTCCTATCAGCTGCTCAGGTGTGGCTCACATGTTGTAAAAGGGTTCTGGTTTTATTATTAAAAGGAGTGTCAAGGTAAAGTGTGAGAGAAGGGGAGAGAGAGAGAGTGAGGCAGGCAAAGAAAACCATGTATGCAGGGCTGTATGTGAGTTTGTGTGTATGTAGCAATGTGTTAAGAAGTCCAGTATTAAATGAAATGCAGGGAGATCAGTACAGTTTGGTACACATTGTGGTAACATAAGTATTAGTGAGTGTTTTTCTTACTCTATGCTGGAGTAATACAGTACACGTTTCTCCTAAACATTATCAGTTGTGGAAGGAGAGCAATTCAGATAACGTAATCAGTTAATACATAAACATTTTCCTTGCTAAGAACTTTTATCCATGAGCATTTCTACCCTTATTTTGCATTTGAAATTGTATGAATATACTCCAAATTTGTGACAAAATTCAATACATTATGTTAATATTATTTGGTGAAAATTAAATCCCGCATTAAAACCCACAGCGTAGCTGGATAGTCAATTAGCTGGAAACTCAGTATGGCTCTGAAAAAATCTAAAATCCATTATAGGTAGTATTATGCAAGAGATTAAAGTAGTCTGAAATTTTAACACAGTAAGGAAATTGAAAATAAAAACCATCTGTAAAATATACAGCTTAGAAATCTACACAGAGCAATACTGAAATCAGTGCAACTTTTTTGTCAAAATAGGGAAGAGGGAGAAAATGGAAAGACTTAGCAATGCAATTGCCAAGGAACCAAAATAATTGTCAGCTCATCAAACAGATGTAGGAAGAAATCACTATGCCAATTTTGTGCTCAAGAAATATTCTAGGCCTTAAAAAGTTCCCAGCTCATTATTGACTTGCATTGTTTTGTTATTCTATGCCCACCCTGACATACCTTCACCACTGAGACAAACTAAAATTATCACTTATATCTGACAGATCTCATTACAATTTAGGGGAAAAAAACCCAAACAAAAACACCAAAAGAAAAGCAGATCATAGGTTATTGATGCACCAAACTGAGCAACTGAGTGGTCCTAGAGTCTGGCTGCTGTCACTGGAGATGGAGGAGGACTCAGAAAGAGTATCAGTGCCAAAGACTAATTCAGATCTTAGGTGAGCCAGAGAGGTACTTTTCTAACCAAGGCATTTCAGTTACAGTCATGAAATCTGTATACCAGAGTATTCTTCATCCCCCTCAAACTGTTAAACACACTTTGGCAGAATATCTAAACTTATTAACACAGTACCAGTGCTCAGACTTCATTACTGTAAGGAAAACAACCCCACCTTTTTGTCCAAGAAGAAACAGAGAGCATTGCATGCATTTACAGTGACACAAGATCAGAGCTGAGCTGGGAAATTCACTTGCAGGGTTCAGGCAACTCTGAGTCAATTTAGAGCTACACTACAGATGCTTTAACACACAGCTCCTTTGCTCCTTAGAGAAGTTGGTTCAAGTGTCCATTGAAACTGCAAGCAAAGGTCACAGTAAAAATGTGGCGTTTCTGGATTTCATTTAAGGTAGCCTCCAGCAATCTCTCTCCATGATTAGATGTGTAGCTGCTACATTAAATCAAAAGGGGAAACTTGAGTCATGCAGTAGCACTGGGTTGGCCTTTACTATGAATATTGTGGGCACGATTATCAGCAGGAAGTGGTTGTAAAAACAGGCCGTTGTTTTCAAACTCCTTTTCAGAGCTGGAACAGTTCAGAAGAACGTACAACAACAGCTGAAAACAGCAGATAATACCTAGTATATATTCAGAAATTATACAATCATAAGATAAATGTTTTCTTTGAGGCTGAAAGAAAACAATGTTCATTTTACATATGGAGACTGCTACCCACATGGAAAAGCTCTCAAAGGGATAGACAGCTACTGATATTGTAGACATAGACATACAAAATAACAGGGCACAAGGGGACTTAGGCTATGAATGCACCCAATTAAAAAAAAAAAAGAAAAGAAAAAGCAAAAGTACTAGCAGCTTTAACTGTTTTTTCTTTGCTATTCATTCTTTAAGCAAATTTCAGCAAGGTATGCAACTGACTGCCCATCACTAGAAATATCTAAATCAGGATGAGTCTAAAAGTTTTACTGCAAAATACTAAATTCAAGGGAACCCTTTCACCAGTGTGATGCAAGAGGTCCGACTGAGTAGCCAGAATGCTCCCTTTCCGCCTTTATAATCCAGTAATCTCTGAATAACGTGAGAGCTCCATGAATCAGAGCAATAATGATCTCATTCTCAGCACCAGAGGAAACAAAAGTTCGTGATGAAATGAATAGTACCGGAAACCTAAACCCCAAAATACCAAGACAAGCATGCATTTGTGCTTCAGACAGACCTATGTTTTACATATTCCAGCAATCCTAAAGTACTGATGTGCAGCAAAATCACCTTGGGTTTCATTAGTAACATTTAGCAGGAGGCAAATCTGCCCTTTGCAAAGTTATAGAGAGAGATGCAGGAATAAATTGTGGAAGACGCTGCAAAAATAACAACTATCATTTGCAATACAGTTGTTACCACTACTAAAATAAATTTTAAAAAATATAAATCTTTATTTTAGCATCTGACAATCTACAATAATCAGGAAACCTTCAAACAGACTATTTCATGCTACTGTGTAAAAATTCTTCCACTATGTAGGATGTCATATCTTGAGACACAGGCAGGTATAGGAAGCAGGGAGAAGACAAAGAGTCTAGTATTTATTTTATTTAGTTAGTTTTAATAAGTTACTCTCAGAACATTTTTACTTATTTTAAAGCAGCCATACTATGGAAGGAAGACTTAGGCCAAGGAATCGTGACTGCAAGCCACTCAGAAGAAATTTGACATCCATAAGTGCCCTGCTGCCCATAATGAAGTGTCACCTTTTTTCAGCTTAAGCTAAAATCCTGTTTCTCACAAAAACTAAAAGCAGATCCATTAAATACGTAAAATATTTAAACATAAACTCACTCTCTGTACTCAGCAACAGCAATTCAGCTAGCTGCAATCAGAAAAACAAAGCTTAATAGGAAAGGTGGCTGAAAGGAAAAAAAAAAACAAATAAAAACAAACTATGAGTGTTAAAACAAAATTTTCTCAAGTTCTAAATAAAATATTTACAGCTTCGGTGTTAAGGTTCTGGATAAATTATATAAGAAATGGGAATCTTCCAGAAGGAATTTCAGTAACAAATACATGGAGATAAGAAAAAAGGGAGGGTGGACACAGAAGTGGTGAAAATTGTTCAGGGTGAAAAACTAGTGACAGCATTTGGCTGGCCCAGAACCCAGTTTCTGACCTTTTAGTTCAACATCCAATTCATAACTTTCCCCAATACACCACATGATTTCTGATTATGATTTATCATGGTTGTACCTCTGCTGCTTTACAAACTTTCTGCATTTTAATTATCCATTAATTGAAACTGAATGACAACACTAATTGTTTAAAGTAAACATTTCTCTTTCCAATGACACTGAACTAAAACAATTAGAAACTAATAACCAAAACCGATTCTTTTGTAGAAAACTCATTTCTGACAACTCTAATGAAAGCTTTGCCTTGAGGCTGAAACTCTGCAAAGCCAGTTTCCAAAGTTTCTCCAGTTTCCAATTTCTTCTGTGCAAAGAAGTCCACATAGCACAGGCTGCACTTGAGCACACAAATAAAAACAGCATTTAGCAAATCAAACTGCTAAACACAAGTGCAATTTTTATTGAAAAAATTATCTTTATGTAGATTAATGCATGATAAAAAAAGAAGTGCACTTTGGTCTGTGGGTTTTTTCCCTTCTTTGCACACAGCTGCATGTCGGTGTTTCATAAAAGCATATTATTCTAAATTCTGTATTCTAAAATCCCCAACCTAAAAACAAAAAGCAGTGCTGCACTCCTTCCCCAGGTCTATCAGGACATTTCTCCAGCAGTTCCCTTTCAGCTCATGGGAGCTCACTATCCTCATTGTTAACACAAAATTAGCAGCAGTAATTCAGCATCATACAACCACCAGGCAGATTAAAAAGGAGACAGGCATTTCTGACTGCATTCAGCCTGCCTGATTCCATGGCATTAACTGAAAGGGTTAGAGGTGTGGCTTTCTGGCTCACCTAAGACCTGAATTAGCCTTTTGACACCAGCTCTGCCCTCCTCTATCTCCAACAGCTGCAGACAAAATCAGGGGTGACTGGGCTGCTGCCGGCGCCGCAGCCGATGAGGCAGGACGGATCCAACGCCTGCAAGCTACATCAGCCTCCAGGCTCCAGAGCACGTACAGCTCTGTCTTCGCTAAATTAAAGCTGCAGCTCTTCTTAATAATTGTCTTCAGAGTCATTGCCATTTAGAGGAACATTTTCAAAAGCACGCCAGACTGGCTGAATATGCGGCAAGCGTTCAGCACTTCTGAAAACGCTGCCCTTGGAGAACATCCTCTTCAAAGGACTGGGGCTAGGCCATGTTCCTGGTGTTACTGACTTCAAGTGAAAAACCTGCTTTGTGGGGTATTGCCAAGTATTTACATAGTTGTATGTAAATTTATAACACAGTGCAACACAACAGAAGAAAAGAAAGAGTAAAAAATACATTTCTTGTCTCAAAATGCTTGTACAGTCAACTTGCAATTATTCAGGGTATCAAAGGGATAAAACATGCAAAAAATATCCATACTAAGATCCTGAAAGATAATCTAGTTAGTATATTTACTTAGGGAAAAGAAAATTTAGGGATAGAATGAAAATGTAAATATTACTTTAAAAGTTGTGAGAGACATGAGGTTAATCTTCAACCTGAATGATGTGGCCATGTATAAATAACAGTTGGCTGTATTCAAACAACAAAAAGTCTGCAAACAAGAAACAGAGACCCTGTCCCCTGAACAGTAAATTGAACAAGTGCTGGTGAGGGAAAACAAGAGAGGTTGCTAGGAGAAGCAAGGGCTAAGGAAGAACTTTAAAGAAGAGCAGGGCTGGCAGATGAGAATGGGAGAGAGGCACCAGGAAAGGAGCAAATCTCAAGCTGCAAGGGGAAAAGAAACCAGAATAAACTGTAAAATTGCTGCAGAAAACACAAGAAGGCATTTGGACTGCAGTCCAAAAATCTGCACAGAATGACCATTTGATAATAAAATAGGCTTAAAAAAAGCAGCTGGGAAGGAGGACATCAATAGTGAAAATTTAAGTAAATGTAGAGGAGTTCAGTTCTCTCGTGGGTACAAAGTCTATAAAGGTTATGATTCTTGTACCAACAGTGAAAGAAAAGTTCACAAGAACTCAGAAGTGTAGATTTGGAAGAACTATTCTGAGATGACACTCCAGTATTCACAGCAGCAGTGCACACATTTGGAAACGTGAAGCAGCTGGCTGAGAGAGGAGCAGAGGAAAATCACTGCCTGCTCAGAGGTGGCAAAGGAAAACCAGCACTGTCATGAGCCTGACACTCTGCCTTTTCAGAAACCTCTAAATGGAAGAGTTTTGAAAGATGTAAAGAAATGAAAAAAGAAAAAAAATCCCTACCCTAACTAGTTTAATTCTAGTCCATTACCACCCCCTTGCCTGGGCTGCTATTTGTGCAGTAACATGGCAAACTAGCCAAGGGAACTGTCTGAAAAAAATATTTTTTCCTTTTTTTTTGACTGTTTTCATATGGATTAACTCCCCAGTTCTCATGTAACTGCACAAACACCTGGGCTGATAGAAGGCAGGGGATGGACTGGGGGAGGACTGAGCAGGCAAGGGCAAAGTAAGATAACTTCTTTCTGAAGCCGCGCCAGCTCTCACTGGCTTAAAGCGTTCATCAAAACTAGAGCCTGAGACAATCTCTCAGTCACCCATCCCACCTTCTCAAATTTCTCTTTAAAGTTTGTGGAGTTTTCCCCAGCTTGCTCCAAAACACAAAGACCCACCTTATCCGAAAGAGAAACCTTAAAACAAATAAGGAACAAAAGCCTGCAGAGTAACTGCTTTAGTAGTAACCCAAAATCTTTCAAAACTAATAATAGTTGTTTAAAGTACGTACACAGTTCCTTGTGTGAGAGTTCATCACAGCACTGCTCTGGTTATACCCACAGTAAACACCCAGCTATACTTTTTGAAAAAAACTAGCATTTTGGAAAAACTAGCAAAAACTAGCATGAAAAAATTAAACCAGAATAAAACCAAACTCTGTGGACACAGAGTGTTCTACATTCCCCATGCCAGAAGCCAAGTGTTACATCTTTTTTCATACCCACGCTGAGGCTCATGCACTGGTATTAGCACTTGCTCCTTGGAGAATTATCTCAGTAGACCTTTTCTGGGGCGGGAGCACGGCAGCTGCTGTCCCAGCACTGGGACATGGCAGAGTTTGCACAGAAACTCAGATGCTGCTTTCCTGCCTGTATCAGAGGATTTGATTTACCCATGCATAGGTATTATCTAACATCTTATACATACAACCCTGTCACTCGTTTAGCAAAAAATCTGTGACACTAGAGCCTTTGTTTTAAGGGAAAATATGGCTTCAAAAGGAATGAACTGCATCCCTGCCCTTCTGAGGCCGCTGACTCCTCAATGGCCTTTGGTGGGAAGTACAACAATTGGATGTGTTAAATTTCCCACTCTCAAAGGCCTTTAAGAGAATCATCTCAGCACATGTCACGTAACACCATGACAGAACAAACCCTTCTGTATCAGATGCCCAGGGGCACCTGCAGGAACCTATACCATTACCCAGACTGCACCAAAGGGAGCCTTGTATTCTGAAAGGGGGCACTACAGGAATACCTTTGCCCCTGATGGTCTGTTCCTGCTGATCAGAAAACCTCACCCAGGCAGGCGCGAGAGCTCTCTGCTTTCCCATCCTGCCTCACACCCACAGCAGTCCACTGGATAAACAGCAGGTGTAATGGCTCCATGGATGTGTCTGGCTCTCTCCCGGGGAATGGATGGAGCAACGCTTCCCCAGATGCTACCAAACTGTTAATTACTACTCTTGTAGTAATCAAAGCAAGTTTGTCTGAAAGCATTACAGTAACCCACAGCAGCTTCCCCAATCACCTGTGTTTGTTACAGAACATAAACGCAGCACGGAGCTGGAAACTGGCCTCTCAGGACTAGTTTATCAGCAGTGCCTGGAAGTCAGGACGACATGCCACTTTTACACTGGCTGAACTCCTCAAAGCAGCATTTTTAATAAAATGAATAGGAAAACATGGAGCTAAACTGATGCGCTGCATAGGTGAATTAAGAAATCATCAACCCATGCTTTCACTTTGAGAAATGCCTGCACTAAATATAAAAAGATTCCTACATGTTCATTGCAGCAGAAACCTACATAAGTCATAACAGTACAGAGGTATAGTGAATTTGGGGTTTACACTGAATTTGTTTTTTACACTGAATTTGGTTTTTATTAAATAAAGTTATATTGTCTAAACTGGGCTTGCCTTAGGGTTCATAAATAGCAGCTTATCCTATATGAGTTACTAATAAAGCATTTTACCAAATTATAGAATAATGCATCTTGCACTTTAAAGTACTACTGGAAGGGTGTTCAAGGGAGGTTTATTTGGCAATATGGAAGTAGAAAACTCACATTACCTCCTTGGACAGTTAGCCAGGTACCTTGGGATATGAACAGACAGAAGCAACTGAGTTAGCACGTCTGAATTTACCAACCTGTGGACAAGATTCAATATACAAACATGTCTTCACTTCTATTTCCCAGCAATGCACAAGGGAGAGATTGCCTTTAGCTGTCATTGGCAGGGCGAGAAGATACTTGCTTAAAAAGAACTAAAAAAAAAAAAAACAAAACACAAAACCAGAAAAAGAACTGCAATAGCTTTTCTAACTTTCAAAATATCAAATACTAATTTTAAGTACCTCTCAGGGCAAGGGACATTTCATCATACCTTGAAACGAATACAATTCTCAACATGACACATTCCCCTGCAAGGACATAAAATACTGTATTTTAAAGTTAAAACAAATTTATGTCTTAAAAAGTGGTCTCTAGAACAAGATTGAATTTGGTCCTTGAACAAGCCTAAAAAAACAGGTGGAGGGAGGAGCTTGCACGGCACAGAAGAAAAACAACAAATCTGAGGCTTCAAGAGCAGCTAACTTCCCAGACAGTTCAATTACGAGAATAAATCTTTGAGATGATCTATTAAGCAGGGAAAATACAGTCACAGGCATTTGATACACTTTGTATTTCATCTACACAAAAGGATGTGAAACAAATGCTTCCCTTTGGGAATCTGTTTTTCCCAAGAAACTGAAAGGTATAGCTCAGAGGGACTCTCAGCTGTGGCTCAGGACACTGGACTTCTGTTTCCATTTTTGCCACTGCCTGAAAAAAAACATTCCATTCTTTATCATGTTTTTATAATGAAGACAACAGTTTCCCCTTCCTTAGTAAAATGCTCTGAAATATTCTGATTATCTCACTATTACAACGCACATTTTGACTTTGGGGTTCCCAAGTCTCTCCAAAAGGTCAGAGAAACAATCTTCCAAATGTATTTCAGCTATAATATCCCAGTAGACAACTTAACTTTATGGTCAGCAATTATTTTTCAGACCATCTCCCTGCCTTTGGAAGACCCAAGCTACATCCTGTCTAAATGCAACATCCTGTTCTAACTAGTGGGTTTATGATATGCAAATCAACATTGAAATTTGTCCCCCCATGCAAAACATGCCAAAAGAGCTTAAGAGCTGAGAGACATCCTCAGCTCCTTATAATAAAAAGAGATGCAAGAGATATCACAGATTGAGCCCCCCCTTTCAAGTATGACAGTCCTAATTTTCATGCTTCTATTATCCAACAAAATAGCTAGGCCCCTCCTATAAGAACTTTAAAATCCTTTATTCAGGTTAATACTTAATTACATTTTGCAACATTTGCTTTAAAATCACTTTGTAAGTACACATATCAATACTCATTGTTAAAAAAAAGATAAAGCAAGTGTCAACTCCTTTGTTATAGGTTACTCATCTTTATGAAAGGATCCTTCAGGAATTAAAGGAAAACCCTTTACTGGGGCAAGGTGTGTGGGGAGAGAGGGTAGGAAGGGGCCAGAGTACACATACCTATATCCTACTGAAAACTCAGCTATTCAGTAAGCAATCTGGTGCAATTCACTTGTCACAGATACTGCAATTCTGCTGGCATTACTGTCAATATTTACTTTACTTAGGTAGGAACTCACAAAGCATCCTGAAACAATGCTGCAAAGCATCAGGCTGAAGCTAATTTACTTGCAAATGGCATTTCTCATGTTCTTAAAAGTTAACAACTTTCATTAAATGGCTTTAATCAAGATGGAAAATGCGGTATTTTCCTGAAGTGTCATTTTAAACTTTTATCCCTGTATTATCTTCTTTTGAATGCCGTAGCAATGGCAAGCACTTATCTCACGTCTCTCTTACAGCACAGAGACTGCTCTGTCATTATCAGTTTTTAAGAAGCTGTAAACTTATCTCAGCTGCTGGGATTCTTCACCAGAGAAAGCAAAAAACAAGCCAGTAATGATGTACATATCATCTGCCTCTGGGAAAATAAAAACTGCCAGTGATATGCTGGGAAAGATCTCCTCAGACGCCTTTCACACAGTCTTGCAGTAGTTTTATTGTAACCTAGCAGTGTAATTGCAAATAACATTCTCCAGTATGCTGACGGCAAGCTCCTAAAATACAGCTCTGTTCTGAACAACAACTGAGAATGCTATTGTGAGTCTCATGTTTACAGCTGCTCACTGATTGTGTCATATTTGCAAAGCTTTCAAGAAAAATGATAACTTTTTTCCCACCGCTGAGATTTATCAATTCAGCCTAGAATTTTGCCTCACAAGTTCAAGGCAATACCAGACCTAGTGAGCCTGCAGAACTCACTCCTCTTCCCAATTTTAGCTTAAAATTCCAATGGGTTTAGCCAATACTTGAAAAGTATATTCCAATGCCTTAGCAAAATTAAGCAGAAGAGTAATATATAAAACAAGGCTGCTACATTATGGGAGGCAGCAGTAAGAGGCATAGATCCACATGGGACACAAACATATCGACATCAGATGAACAAGTCATTTTGCTTCCCTTTTGTGCCTCATGTTCTCCAATCACAACATGAGGATTGCAATACTGACCTGCTCCATAAAATTCCATAAATTCTACACCTCCATCACCACGACACTGAGCTGGGAGGAAGCAAAATGGAGTTACAGTCCCACTGCCACAACTGTTTACATATCAGGTCAATAGAATCATATATAATAAACACATTAGTAAAAAAGGAGACACACAGGAAAAACCTTAGAGGAAGAAAACTGAACTAGGTATACACCCTCTCTCAGCCTGGCCATTCACCTACAAAAGCTTCCACTTGTTTGCCTTTCTCCTGGCCCCACAATTCTTGCGTTTCAGATTGCACAGCAACAACAGCTTCAAAAGGAGAACAGGCCCCGACTACCCTCTCAGCTTTTAACTCCCCTTATGGAAGCAAATCTGGGGTTTGTGCAAGTCAGGAAGAGAGTTTAGTCACTGCTCCCTTAAAAAAACCCTTAAATTAAATCAATGAGCCCCTGTCGTGTTGCCCATTACAAAGACAGATCGCTCTGGACTCTGGGCAAAGAGAAATTCTTCATCCACAGCACAAGACAAAAAAAACCTGCCCTGTGGACTGACAGTTCAGCTGCACCCTTGTGCAAAGTAGCATCCCAACCAACACCAGCTCAGGACACTGGCACTGCAATGGATGCCACTCATCTTGACTTCAGCAAAGCTGAACACGTGGTCTGCCACAGTGCTCCTAGAGCCAAGTTGTTGAGACATCATGGCCTGGCTTGCTGGGCTAGAAGACAAGCATAAAATTGGCTGGACTGCCAGGTTTGAAGGGCTGTGACTAATAGTACAAAGTCTAATTAGCAGAGAGTTACTGCAGGCATCCCTGGGGGGCAGTGCTGTCTCTATGAGCAGCGAGGAATGGAGGCAGAGGGTCCCTGGGCAGGTCTGCAGGTGGCATCGATCTGGGGGAGCAGTCCTGTGTCAGAAGGTGGGGCTGCCACTCTGAGAGATCTCAGAAGGTTGGAGAACCAGGCTGACATCTGTCTTTGAACTTCTTGAAAAGCCTCACACACTTGACAGAGACTAGGCTGGGACTGACCAGGAAAGGAACAGCTTTTGCACAAAAGATGCGGAGGTCCCCAAGGGAAAGGGTGTATGTATCACACCTTCTCTGGCTGCTGGATAGCTGGTGGACAATGCTCTGTATTCTCTTTCCTCCCACCCTAGAACCTCTCAGTAGGAAGGACTGCTGCATTGAAACACTCCTCTCAAGCTACATTTCTTTGAAGCGTCTTTTTCTGAATTTGTCCTCACGTTCTGGATATTACCTCTCAGTCGACAGTCTTGAGTCCTGACTGTGCTCCCAACTTCTCCTGCTGAAACAGGAGAAAAGTGACCAGTTCACAGCTCTGCTGGGAGGGCTGCCAAACATGAGCAGCAGAAACCAAGGACTAGAGCATTCTCTTGTTTCACCATTGAATGACTGTGAGAAACAGCCCAGACACTGAAGCTACCCATTCAAAGTCTGAGGAATGAGTACAGCAGCAGCCAATACTTGAGTTGCTTTCCTCTGTCACAGTAAAAGCTTAAGAGTCTAGGCAGATGATAATAAATATTAAGCCAAACATTGACAAAATATTTTTCAACTAAAAAACTATAATCTGGATACACGCTGGAAATAATTATTGGCAATGAACTGGGTCCCCCAGATGTGACAAGAATGCAGTGATTTGGGAGTCCCTCAGAAGGACTCTGTAGCACAGACACAGGCCATCTGGTACACTCTCTAGAAGACTGATCCTTTAAGGGCTAGAAACTTTCAAATAGAGAAGAATATTCAACTTAGATTCTGCAGAAGTTAACAGCACTCAGGTGGGAAAACCAAACTTTCAACTTCAGACGAGAACAGAACAGAATGTTCTTTGATCCAAGTACCAAGTGAGAGGCAGCAGCTGAAAACTCCCCATGTCTCTTTAAAAGAAGACTTCTTCAGTAATGACTAAAAATTATTTTACATTTCTTTCCTCATTTCCCTGGAGATCAAGGATGGTCCAGTGGTAATTTCAATGGCAAATTTCAAAAGAAATGGCCTCATTTCAGACAGCCCAGCTCTTTCACCCAACAGCAAAAGTCACAGAAAAGCGTCTATAATCTCACAGCCTTTGGAGCTGAACAGGCAGAACTTCATTACTCTGAAGCCATGGATTCATTAGGGAAGGGAAAAAAGTGTATTTTTAATGCAACTAGAAGGGGGCAAAAGCTTTGAAAAGTGAGGACACAGTGGTGCTTTCTCAGAAACAAGCAGGTTCAGGTAACCTCTCAAATTTTCTGCAGTCTGACTTGAAACACCAGCTCATTATTTGTCCCGGAGTTGTGCCACACATTACAGTACCTGAAATGACAATAACAACTTTGTTTCCCCTTGCACACTGCAAGGACACTACAAGCACAAAGAAAGTTAAAAGGACCAATTGCTGAAGGAAAAATACTGTAAAACAGATAAAGTGAGAATACTTCCTGACAATAAGACAAAGGCAATGTTTGGAGTTCTGGTTTTTATGTAATAAAGGCTTTCCCATTTCTGTTAGTACATGTCATGTCACTGAATATGCAGTTTTACTGCATATAAAAAACCTGTAGTTTTCATATTAAAAAGATCATAGCCTATTGTAAGTTACACATTATTTTTTGTTCACACTAAAACGCTTTTTATTTTTTTCAGTCTATATATTTTCCCTCTTTCAGAATTTGCTTTCCATCATGACATATGACAACTTAAAATATATTGTTCACTATTCCTCCTTGCTTACCAATACAAAAGGAATCTGAAGAGCATTCCAATTTCTACTCCCTGTCAAGGCATAAGCCAAGACTTTATTTTTGGCAAACAAGCTGCTCCTTCATTGAAGAAACAGCTATATATCTCCATTTAAAAATGCTGATTAGCAAATCTCATAGCACTTTACCAACACATGCAGTCAAAACATCACTGAGACTACTGTGTTTCTTTCAGACTGGAAGGATGTTGAAAACTCAAATGATTCGCTTACAGCTGATCTAAAGATGAGAGCTCCGCAATTTATGTTTTATTGTCAAATGTTTAGAGGATTAAATCTAAATAAAATACACAATACACAGGCTTCAAAGCACACGTTATCTCCAACATCTTAATTCCAATTAGCAAGTCAAAATAAAGAAGACATCGGGAACATCTGGCTTCAAAAGCAAAGCTCTGGAAGAAATCAAGATTTTGGTTGTTTTGGGTCTCATTTAAGGCTGTTATTTTCCCAGACTGCTGAAACTGGATAAGATGGAAAGATTATTCTCTCCCTCAAAAAGGGGAAAATAGCAGACATACCACCATGTGATTGAGTATTACATCATTCATACTTAGAACAATACTGAGCCAGTCTGGCAGTTAAACTTAAAAGACATTTTCTTTTGCCTTCGAGGAAGGACATGGACTTGCCATAAAGGCAGACTAACAGGGAAAAGGCTAGAAAAGGCTCAGCTTACAATTTTATTTGGCATGAGATTACAAAATGCTCAAAATCTTTCACTGAAAAGCGTTTCCAGTTTGAGGTTTGTGTATGAAGACTGCGTTGTGCAAGCAAAATCCCAGTGACAAACATCTAAAGGAAATAAGAGTGCTCTTGAAATGTACTTTTACCAGAATTTAAAAGGCTTTTGCTTTATTAGGATGTGAGAAATCACTATCAAGGCCACTTTCAAGATATGAGGCCAGGCCAGGCGTGAGAATGAATTCTGATTTTACAAAACAAATTTGATGGGTAATATTGTTTCTCTGATAAACTTTCACTTTGTTCTTGTGACATCAAAAACTGCAAAACAAAAAAAGCTGCATAAGACTTAAGAATATGATGAACATGGACACAATTTGAGAAGACCTCAAGCTAAAATATTTGCAGATAGCAAGCACAGAAGGGCTTATAGGTCTCAACACACTGGCTTTTGTTCACCCTATTTTGCATTACTGATCTTAATTAATCTAATAATATGAATTTGTGTTCTAAGGCAGCATTCTTACGGCATTAAAATTCAAATACACAATCTTCTACTTTAATGAAGGAGAGCATTTAATTTTCTAATTGACTTCTAAAGTATTAAAATGCATAAAATATTAGTGATGGCTACAACCAGGAATATTTTTAGTGATTGCATCAAAAACACCAATCATAATTGATCATGTTTTGCTATCAGGATTTATTTCAACAGAGCATCAGGTAACGCTTTTTCTGTTTTCTTTTTAATTTTTTTTTTCTTAAGAGGGGGGTGGGCATGCAGGGAAGGAAGGGGAAGCGGCTCCTCCACATCCCAGAGCGTATCCCGCATTTCCTCTGACAAAAGCAAGAATGTGCTACACAATGACCGGCTGTACCACACTGGGTTTTATTTAGCTGGTGTTAGCAACATATTAGCTCCCATCAGCCCAAAACACCACCCAGTTATAATACTGGTTTTGCTGACATAAGCCCCAAAAATCAGATGCAGAGATAAACCTCTGTATTAAGCAGAGAGCCAACCTAATTATTTCCTCTTTCAAACAAGCTTTAAGAAGATTGTTAAATATTTATTTTCACAAGCATGCAAGGATTGCTGAAGGTCAAAGACATGAGAGGTGTGATCCCTTCCTTATCATCCCTCCTTTGTATTTATTTCCCTGGAAGGAGGCCTCTCTGCCATCACATTTCCCTCCCCTCATCCATCACCCAGAACTCATCCTGACGTTGTTCCATCGTTATCCCCCATGTCTCTGCCACCATGTTTCAAGCATCACCCCCTCTCAATGCTGCCACTGAGGGCTGTCACTCGTGTTTTTAATCTGGTATTACTGATCCCTTTGTAGCTCTCCAGTTCCCTGCTTCTGGTTCTTGTTTCACCTTTACCATGAGAATGTCTCATCACTTCAGACACCCCAAACTGTAACCTAATGACTAAGAGGACAGACCATGCAATAATTTCATTAATTATTATTTTTATGCATGCAATACCAGACCACTATTGCATGCATTAGAAATCTGGCTCAGATGCTTCTGCTGTAAGTCCTTCTGGGTTACACAAGGCCCGACATGGTGACAGAGCACAGGATTGCCAAACAATAAACACTTCTCCTACCTACCCATCGTGTAATTCAAGCCCACAGCAACAAAGGCTTCAGTGGACCTAATCCAGAAACCTACAGAGCAAGGCTTGTCCCTTCATTTCAAAGGGTGAGGGTGATGCCTGTTTTTGTCCCAACACTGAAAGGTATGATGGGCAAGGGCAAAGAGTCTCCAGAATTATAACAGTGTAGGTGCAGCAGCTCTACTGACTGCAAATCCCAGAGTTTTCAGCAGTCACAGAATATCCTGAGTTTGAAGGGACCCACAAGGATCACTGAAGTCCAACTCCTGGCCCTGCACAGGACACTCCAAGAGTCACACCGTGTGCCTGAGAGCACTGTCCAAACACTACTTGAACTCTGTCAGGCTTGGTCACAGCACCACAGAGCCCGACCAGCCTCTGGGTGAAGAATCTCTTTGTAATATCCAACCTAAACCTCCCCTGACACAACTTCAGGCCATTCCCTCAGTCCTGTCACTGGTCACCACAGAGGAGAGATCAGTGCCTGCCCCTCCTCTTCCCCTCACAAGGAAGTTGTAACTGCAATGAGGTCTCCTCTTAGTCTCCTCTTCTCCAGCTGAACAGACCAAGTGCCCTCAGCTGCTCCTCATACAGCCCCTCAAGGCCCTTCACCATTCTCGTTGCCCTCCTCTGGATGCTCTCTAAGAGTTTTATATCTTTTTTATATTGTGGCAGCCAAAACTGCACACAGGACTTGAGGTGAGGCCACACCAGTGCAGAGCAGAGCACAGCAGAGCAGAGCTTTGAGAAAGAATTGTCCGGAGACTTGAAACACTCTGCTCTGCAAAGCAATGAAGTATTTCTGCAGACGGACTTCAGAAGAGGATTATTTTGACCTTTACTGTTCAAAATTTCCCTTTAATGAGGAAAAACAAAGCTATCAAAACCAGCCAAAATCCGTAATCTTGATAGGCCATCTTGTGACCTTGTCCCCCTCTCTATCTCTGCAGATGCTTTGTTTAATGCTGCATTATGGAAAAGCTGACAGTTTGAGCCACCTGCTGGGTACCAACATCCTGAAAGGAAAAAGTTGGTCACCCCTCCACACAAAAGCTGTGGAGAATTTCGTCAGCGAATTCAATGGGGCATGATCAGGTCTCCCCTTGCCAGCACCAGAGGTCAAGTTCTGTTTTATCCTGAGTTAGTAACAAGTGAACAGAAAAGCAGATTTTCAGAGTGTGCAGTTCTTAAACAAAACATTAGCCTGAACACACACACATACACACAAAATTACAGTCCTCCTGCTTCTTTTGGATGATATATTTAGAAATCCTATTAGCTGGAGAGATCAACATTCTTATCTGAATTTCCAGGATGCTGTAACATGCGAAATTAGAGCAGCTCTCTTAAGTGGGTCAATTATCACTACTGCACTTACAGCAGCTTTCCCCCTCCCTCCCTGCAGCATCCATAATGGGCATTTAGCACAAGGATTTAAACAGTCAGATGTTGAGTTGACACGCACCACAATGTGAAGTTCCCTTCCCCTTTTGTATTTTCAGAATCTTAAAGGAACAAAGAGAATCACCCAAGTACAGAATCTCCATGCTAAAATTACAGTCTCCCAGTGGAAAGCTTCGATGACTTCCAGAACAGGGCACCCTGCAGGATAATGCCAGTCAGCAATCACACTCACTGTTTTCCTGCCACATCTGAGTCATGCACAATGAAGGTTCTTCCCCCCCACCCCCGGCAAGGGACAAGAGGGGAACCTGAGGGCCACAAACCATCTCCCCAGCCCTGTCCCCCAGGGTGCAGAGCCACACAACCAGTTTGAAATGCTTCAGGCTATTTTCTACTCCAGAGTGAATTCTCTTCAGAAGACACTGCAAACCACCAGACACAAGTGGAACAACTGAAGTACCCCCAGCACCACTTCAGGCACTACAAAGACATCCAGAGCAGGCTGAGATATGGCACAGGCCCAGGGGAAACACAGGCTCTTCTGCAATACAGCTGGAGGCCAGGTGAGACACCTGGGAGTGACATAGCCCCGGGTCCTCCTGCCTCGCCCATCCATGAGCACGGGGAAGCAGCCAGGAGCAGCCCTGGCAGTGAGGGGATGCAGCAGGGAAGAGAACGGAGACAAGCAATAGAGCAAACAACGTCAACAAGCACGTGGAAAGGAAAATTTACTGTCCCAGCAACTGGAAATACAAAACACCTCATTCTCTCAGCATCACACTTGCTTTATACATATCTCTTTATAGGGAAAAAGTGTGTAAGGCAATACTGAGAGGGAAAGATATGATTCCCTCTCACTCCATGGAAAGGGAGACTGGATATGCAGGCTTCAGGTCATGAGCCCTGCTGTTGAAATCCAGCAGCTGAAATCCCTCCTGGCTGGAGGAGGGGCTGGTGGGGAGAAATTAAGGTGCAGAAATTTAATTTCTGTTCTGTCCCTAGCTGCCCTCTTCCCTGCACCTCCAGTTTTTCTCCTGTGGTACCAAATAGGAATGATCATGCAAGCCAAGCATTACTAAACACTTAACTCTTTGGAAATCGATGCAAATAACATAGGGCAACAACAGCCACACCCTATTTAGGGCAGCAATTTTTTATTAAGAGATTGAAACTCTTCCAGCTAAAATCCATCCACTCAAAAACATAGCAATTTTAAAACTTCATTTTGAAATTGAGTGGACAAGCCTTTTCCAAGACTTCAAGTCCATGCTTCATTAGGAAGCATTTCTTTACCTAGAGTGTGGTCAAACACCAGGACAGGTTTCCTCAAGAGATGGTTGATGCTCCCAGCGTGTCAGTGCCTAACAAGCATTTGGACAATGCCCTTAAGAACATGCTGTAACTTTTGGTCATCCCTGAATTGGTCAAGCATTTGGACTGGATAATTGTTTTAGTTCTCTTCCAACTGAATATATTCTGTTCAACTTTGTATGAAGTAAGATCTTGGCATCCTCTACCTCATCCCAAAACAAAATTATTGAAACGAAGTAACTTGCCTGAGCAAATGCAATGTGTATTTTAACTACGTAATTTAAAATCCATTTTTGTTCTCTTATGTCCTTGTCACACTGAACATATTTTCAATGCAACAGTAGTTAATAAAAAAAAAGTAAAAGGTCAGTTACTAAAGAGAAAGTCCTTAACCAAAGATAAATAGAAGATGGTTTTATTAACCTCCCTAGCCACAGCTCTAAAATTTTCTTGATTAAAGCCTCATTCCAAAAGTTAACTTTTTAATCAGTTACACCAAGGCCTGCTGGCTCCAAGAAGTTTTAGTGGAGGTCAAAAGATTGCTGGAGATCTAATTTTTCATTTCTAATAAAAAGGAAGTCTTGCCCTTTTCCTTGAAAAGACAGACCTTGAAGTGTTAGTAGAGAAATAAAGAATGTATCAACCAAAAGTTCTCATGGCAAGGCTATACAAAGCTTCCCAGGAGACAGCATGGCAGCCAACATCTCCTAATGCTCGAGAGGGAATTAGCTGAACTTCTCCTCCAAAGACCAACACGGTAGAAAAGCTCAGTAGCTGCTGCCTAACCAAGGATTAAAGAGACCAGTTCGTTACTCCATCACAGATTTTCTGGGTAACTCTGAATGTGTCACTTAGCCTCAGTTCTGCACCTGGAAATGAAGATAAATACTCTCAACTTCCCTTACTGTGACATGAAACCCAACACATTAAACCAGGAGACTTTCAAATAGGCTTGGCAATAAAGTACAAGTACTGCAGACAGATAGGAAATAACAAAGTGCTGCCCTACTCAGATGCCCTTTTTTTTTTTTTTTCCCCAAAACCTTCTTGCCTGCTGGGATCCGGCAATGCCTTCGTGATCTTCCCTCAAACAAAAGGGAGGTTCACAGGGCAGAGGAAGCCGGGGAGGAAAAGGGCCTTTTGCTTTCCCACCCAGAGCAAGTTTACATCTGAAAGACTTCCAGGCACCAAAAGTTCTCCTGACAGCCTTCTGCTCCCCACGCCCGGATTTAAGAGGTCATTTTTCTCAGACATTTAGGAGAAATGTTCTTTTGCAAACAACTCAGAAGAGGGGCCTCACTTGGCTGCCTTGGCCAGGACCTGGGAGGATTCCACCTCTGTCCTTCGACTCCTCACAAAGCCACTGAAGACCACCTGAGCCACTCAGACTCAGGAGGCTGCACAGCCCCAGGTGGAGGGAAGGGCTCAGCAAGCCCCCCCCCAGCATTGAGATTGATGAGCTTTGCTGGAGGGGGTGGAAAACCTGCCCTGAATTTACCTCCAGAGGCAAACAGAGAGATATTTACACAAGATAGCTGGTGAGGGTACTTTGCAGGGACTCTTCTCATGTGGAAAAGGTTTTATTTACTATGCTCTAACAAGACAGGATTTGGTTTACAACTAAGGGTGTATTTTTCAGAGAGCTTCAAAGAAAAATAAGAAATAAATAAAATAAAAAAGGTGCATGTGTGTGGGATAAAAGACATTTACCATGTAAAATGTTGCTATAAAAGACCCCAGGTGGTAGTGCTGGAAAATATTACACAGAATAGTGGACAGTTGTACAGTTTTGCTAACAGTTGTGCAGAGTAAAAGGATTACAAATAGAATGAAATGTTCCTTGATTAAAACAAACTGATATCCCACCTGGAAAATCCTGGCCAGCCTCTCATTGTTCCTGAGTGACCCTGGGGCAGCCACAGGTTACAGCTGAGCCCATAAGTCACTCAACCACCCTGCCTGGCTCGTCCCAAGTTCTCTCTCTCGGGAACTGCGGGACCAGCTAAAGAGCCCTTTGTTTCCACTCAAGCATATGTAGGGGTGGAAAAGCTGTTCAAAACATTAAAGAGAAACAACTGAGGACTGTTACTATTCCAAAAAACAAATTAAAATCCAGAGTCTGAAATGCCGGGAGCGCTGGCAGTGCCAGATGAAGTCAGACATCACTGGAAATGCTCAGCACCGCTCAGTCCCTGCGAGGGGGACAACAGGTTCAACAGGTTCCATCAAACCTGAGGATTTAACAATCACTATCTCCCTCAGATGTATTTTTTTCATTGTATCTTTACTTCTGACACTGATGATATAGACACTTTCTAGAAAGAGAATAATAAATCAAAGGTTTTATAGGTAACTCATCAAAATGATGAAACACCTCCCCAGTTCACCTAATGGTTTGTAAGCCGTTCTCCCTCAAAAACATTAACACTGACAAGTAATATAAAAAAGTAAATAAAAAGCTATGCCAAAGTTGCTGCATTGTGGGGTTTTGTGTCACATAAACTAATAAAAACCATAAACTGATATAAAATCAATTCATATCTCAAATAATAGATATAAAACTTTCTAACGGACTGTAAATAAAAGACGCACTTCAGATAAACCAACTTTTATGGTCTCTAGAACTACTTTTTCAGATCAAAAAAATTTGTGTTACCAGAATATTTTGCATTTTTGCATTAATCAAATAACGCATAAGAACCAAGGAGAACATAATGTTTTCCTATTTCAGGCTGAGGTTTATTCGGGCATAATTCATACTGCACCAGTAAACTTGGCTACAATATTCCTCACATTCTCACAGAGGCTGGCTGGCGACATGCACATTATGAAAAAAAGAAGAATAAGCAGATAATCACGTCAGATAAATACATTCCACTCCCTCCAACTGAACTTGCAGACACAATTAAATGCTGTTTTCCCTCTGGAAGTGCTTCCCACTCCTTCAGTTCTGCCACAAGAATACAACATCTCCTGCCACTTTGGTCCCTGACTCCATCCCACTGCACCTCCCCAGGCCACAAACATTCTTTGCTCCTTCTACCATACTGTTTTTTTAAGAAACATGAGGTCTTCTATTTCAGAGACTAATCTGTTCCCAGGTAACATCTCTTGCCTCTATGACTCCCAAGTCATTCTGCTAATTTATCTGGGCCACCCAAAGCCTGTGAGCTGTCTCTGAGCTCTGAGGATGCTGCTGCTCTTTGCCACTTCTTCCATTCACCTCTTTCCCCTTAAAATACATTCTCCAATCTTCAGCCTTTAACTTCCTTCTCTAAATTGCTCACAAATTTCTTTGTTAGAGTTCTAGAACAAACACAATGACAACGAACACTTTAAACTCAGGAAATCTCCTGAGCAGTGCATATAAATCTTCAAGTGGTACAAATACTGTACATCCTTTGTACAGTGTTATACAGTGTATTGCTCCTCTTTCCAAGCCCGTTTTGGAAGCTCCTCCATAAGACCAAAATCAATGGCAAGTTTATTACCCTGAACAAGCATCTTCATTCTTGTTAAAGCATTTTGTCACGTGCCTGTCCTCTACACCTGCTCTGAGTTCCTCTGCCCCAAAGGCCTTGGGGTCACCTGTGCCTCCTGTAGCACATGTCTATATTGACAGAATTAAGCTGGGACCAAATACAGTACACTGATAATGATCATCATAATTAACCTACAGCATCTTGAATGTATTCTAATCTCAAAGGTCAGCAATGTGCATCCATAGCCCTCAGGTTTTCAAGTTTCTCATGAAAGGATAAGACAGCAGAAAAAGGAACTTATATTTCAATGTTCAAGAGTCCGTAATTTATTTGGGGTTTGTTTTTCGAACTACACTGGACTTTAAATACTGATAGAAAACAAAACAAAAGACCCCGAACCCACAGCTGAGCACAGGCAGAAGCTGGATCAACTCCCCCTCCCCAGGTGACATGGTTAAATTCTTAATATCAGCTACAAAATTAAGTTTATCTAATGGATTTTTTAAAAAGTAAACACTAAAAAAATTGAGCCATATGGTCATGCACTTCAACTTCTTGATGCCCAGGCAGCACAGTAACTGTGCAAGTGAGGGTGCAGTACTCTGTGATACTGATATAGAAAGACAGAGCCCGTATTTGCAGTCTTATTCATACTTTACTCCTAGTATTTCATGTGAAGTATCACACAGGATATTACCTCCATTTAACAAAGAAACCTGGGAAATTAATTTAGGTATTTATGAAGTGTCAACCAGACCAGTACATCTTGCACATAACTTAGATACATGCTGAAATACTTAAAAGAAGGATAAAAACCAACCAAATCGTTTTTGTTTTGTTTGCCAGAAACATTAGCCACACTTGCTGCACAGATGGCTGTGCATCACAGGGTACCTATCTGCCTCTTACAGCCTGCACTGTTTCAAATGCTGCTTTATCACTATCAGTGGGAAGAAATGGATTTGCATATTATGGCTGGGCTATCATTCCATAGTATCAAATGACAACTGTAAATAAATTCCTTTAAAAATGTGACATGGGCATAAAAGAAATAAATCTCAGAAACACAGAAGGGACCTTAAAGAGCATCCCATTCCAAATCTCCTGCCATGGGCAGGGACACCTTCCACTAGACCAGGTTGCTCAAAGCCCCATCCAGCCTGGCCTTGAACACTTCGAGGGATCCAGGGGCAGCCACAACTTCTCTAGGTGACCTCTTCCAGTGCCTCACCACCCTCACATGTTGAAAACAAAGAAATTTAGAGTTATTGAAGGGAGGTAGAGTGACATTTATAGCATTAAATACTAAGTATTGTACATTTAGAAAGGGAACAAATGTACTTGAACCACAGGAAACACTCCCATTCACTTCATTGTATGAAACCAGCAGTGACCAAGTTAGCTCTTAAACACTCACCTTTTCACATTTTGAAACAAGGTCTAACCAGGATAGCTGACTTGCTAAAATTATGTCCTTTATTTATTGGTGTTTTATAAATGTGAAAGGATACGAGGAGTTCCTTCTGTCCTACACACCAGGTAGAGACACGCAGCAATTACGTGGGTCATCTTTCTCCCCCGAGTTAGGTGTTTGCTCACAGCCATCTTGAAAAAATTGAAGGCGGTATCCAGACAGTGCTGATTGAGTTGAAGCTGGTTTCCCAAGTGGTGGATCTGGCGTTTCCCTAGAAAAATTAACAAGGAAAAGAAAAGCTTAACAACTACACAGTTAATGTGCCTTTGGGTTGGAGTCTTTCGGTGTTGGGGGTTTTTTTTATTTTTTTTTTTTAGAGACAAAACTTAGGAGGAGGATTTTGGATTTCATCTCTGCGTGAAATACAATGACCTCTCAAGTTTCAGGAACTATTCAGCCTCAGCTCCTCAAGATAATAATTAAAAAAAAAATCTCTTTTTTTGGACTGCTAGACTTGAAACACATGCAGTCAATGAGCCCTGGAAAACTAAGCCACAAACATCAGCCCCAGAGAGAATCCAAGCCATAGCCAAGACTTCTCAGACAAAAGATTATGACCCCCTCCCTTAACATCATTTGACAATTAGCACTTATTTGGCTGTAGCAATAAACTTCCAAAAGCCAGAGGTCCCAGTGCATTTGACACTGACAAGCAAACAGAGAAAACGTTTTGCTGCAGCTCTCCAAGAAGTGATGGAGTTTGCTGTTCCTCTCACCACAACCCAAGCCCGTAAGGAAAGCAGCTCTGTTTCCACAAGGAAAGGCTGCCCGTGATCGCTATCGATGGGGGGCACTTCCTTCCTCTGAACACTTTCGCACCCCAGCCTTCATTTAAGACTTGGCTGCCAGACTACTTAGATTAGCTTGTGGCTTCAGGAGAACAAATGTGCCTTCACCCTTAAATAAAACAATAAAAAGAAAAAAGCGTGTTTTGGATGATTCATGGCAGGAAGTGGTTCAGCTGCTGGGACAGATGCGGAAAGCAAGGTCCAGCTCCAGCTTCAGGAAGAGTGTGCCGAAAAGACAACTTAAGAAAAAGATGAGGGAAATCATGAGAAAAACAGAGCACTCCAGTTCCTCAGCATACGGGATCAGACAGCACATCAAGAAAAATCCTTTAATTCAATGTGCCGGGCAGATGTTTCCAGCACGTGTATTTACAGGAAACACTCATCTGTTCCCTTCAGAGATGTCATGAGCAGTTCTGCGGAAGGGGGCACAATGCCTGCTGTGCCCTCAGCCACCACCGCTCACAGAAAGCCATGGCAACCACAGGATGCTTACCAGAACACCACCAGCCCTAGCACAGGCCACACATCTTAATTTCATGCAAATCCCTACATCATCATCACTAATAACACAGTAAAAATGCTTCACCTCCAAACAACCTCTTGCCAAAGACGCGGCTTCAACGCGGCTTTAATAAGGAGTGACTCCAGCCAGGCAGCCGGGGTCAGCAGGATTCCAGCCAAACAGGAGCTGCCACAAAGGAACAGCTTCTCCTTCCTGCACACGTGGAAATCAGTGCACTCACCACTGAGATCTCTTTTATGGCACGTTGGTTAACCAGGTGTAACATGTTTGGATGAAGAAGTAAGAGCAGAGGAAGGAGACACCACTCTCCAAGGGAGGTGTGGGCACAATAAGATACTCAAGAGTAATCCAAAGCCCATTAGGTGCATAGTTTTTCCATTGCCATCAGCAGGCCCTGGACTCGCACTCACCAGCCTCAAATATAAATACTACACCTTCCTAAAACGGAGATACTAACCAGCACTCCCCCTCCCCTGAATTTTTTTTCACTTCTCAACCTGTATGTTGTTTCTTCTGTCCCTAGGAAAGAATCACTTTGTACTCATTTGGGGGAAAAAACTGCACTTGAGTACTAAAAACTCATTTTGCAGTGGCAGCAAAGCAGCTTCCCTGATCAACCACTTCCCAACCAAGTCCACCCCAGAGGCCAGCATGCATCAGAGAGGCTATGGAAAATCACCTCTTCCCATCACCTAAGCTATTTTACCTGGTTTTATCCTATTATCCTCTTATCCTATTTTATCTGGTTGTATTTTGCTGTGCATGGCTGCTGAAATGGAGACACCAAGAACAGCCATCTGTAGATTTTCAGGCACTACACGCAGATGTACAACCATTCAAAAAAATAAACAGATATGCCTATGTGTCTCACCCTCAGCCATAGAGAGATCCAGATTGGAATCTCTGGAGCAGCCAGTGCACAGCATTCCCTTCAAGTAAGATGGTCCAGTTCAGTGTCCCAAAAATCACAAAGGCAGATGATAACAAGAAACAACTTCAGCAGTTTCAAATGTTGTCCAAATTTTGCATTTAAGTAAAGCTTTTGAGAAAACATAAATAGAAGAGTGGCTCCAGTGCCAAGGAACAGCCACATGCACTCCTGAACGCCTCTTGGGCTAAAGATGGAACTGGGATGCAGGGTCCACCTGGCTCCACAAGGACCAGGTTGGCACAGGCCACCAAACAAGAAGAGACATGAGGAAGCTTCCCAGGCCACCAGCACAGCAGCAGCTGACGTGGCTCTTGGGGCACACGAGAGAACAGCCCAGTGAGCTGGAGATGAGAACAGGACAAGCATCCATGAGCTTTTTTCCCCAGCACTCCCCTGGCCCATCCCAATTACCAGGTAATCCCTCTCCCAGAACACTGCTCTCTTTCAGGGCTCCACCTCCAAGGGCACTTCGGAAACAAAGAGCATACCATAAGAGGATAAAAAGGAAGATACCTGAAATTCATGTCTTACATAAGCTATTTTCACCACTGAGCTGGTCTCAGCCGCAAGCTACCATTAATATTCTAAGTATTTGGCCTTTTCTTGATTTCAGATGTTGAAATATAATTAATAATTAATTAATCATAATTCATCCTAAGTAAACAGTATGTTGGCTTGAGTAGTATATGCATTTTTAGCTGAGCTCTTCATCCACCATCAATATTTTAAAATAGAATTATTTTAGGGGTGACCAGTCATTGTCTACTGACAAAAGAGATCTAAGAGCACAGAGAGGTACATCTCCACTTAGGAAATGCTACTTCTTAGAATGTTTCACTCAACCTTCAGCAGACCAGTGAAGGCTTTAATTCTCTATGCTAGAACTCCCTCAAGCTGCTTTGTGGTATTATGTCAGTGATACAGTTCGTGGAAAAAGAAGACAACTGTTACACTGCTGCTTATCCCCAAAATGAACAACTTCATGCAGGACAAGAAGCATCCTAAAAATTATGTGCATCTTGATGACTAACTTGGTTCTGTCCTCATCTGTGAGGAGAGAGAAAGAAATATACTGCTTATAGCATCATCTAAGATAAACATTTACATTCTGTAACCAGTCTCCTATTTACTAAAGAAAGATCAAAAGCTTTGTTGTTTCCCCATCACCACCTCCGCCCCTTGAATTTAACATGACAACGAAATTCTATTTTTCTGGTATCTTATGTAACACTGACAAAAAATAGCTGGAAAAGTTAGCATTAGCAATCATGCTTCCAGATCTCTCCACAGGGAACACGAGATACCTTGCACTCCTGCTGGTTTCCTCTCAGATTCAGGAAGCTACTTCACAGAGTCCAAGGAAAGGCAGGTATCAGCTAGATGGCTGATACCTGGTCACCCCAGTACTGCAGAATGGCACCAAGCCACTATAGACTGCCCTCACCCCAGTCAGATGACACCCAAAAAGTATGTAATTCTGTGACTTCCCACCTTTTCTGCCAATCTGACATTTCAAGAGCTGAAAAATGCATCTCCATAGTATTTAACTATAAATACCGTGATTTAATCAGTTGGTATCCGAAGGGCAGCTTTTCATACACAGAGAAACTGGGCTTACGAAAACAACTGAACAAAACAAATCTATCCAGTGCTCCAGTTAGTGTTGACAAACATGAACAGAGACCAAATATTCATTCATACTGCCAGTCCTGAACATGAGAAGTCCTCGTAACTTCCAAAAACCTTGCTAAGCATTGAGATGCTGCTCCCCCAGCACGGGGGTCAGTGCAGGGAAGAGCTGCCAAGCAGCTGCAAGCTCCAGGGCTGGGAAGATGAGCAATTCCCTCCAGCAGACCTACAGCACTGCATTATGTCGATCAGCCCTTGAACATCCTCCCACTCCCACTGCTCCTCACTAGCTGGGTGGCATTTCATAACCTTCCACTTGCTGTTTATCTCCCAACTGCCTCCAGCCTTTGCTCTGACGACCAGCGTGGCTCCAACCAGCCCCCACTGATGCCCTCACTGCCAGTCTGACCATATGGTCCCAGTGAGCAGGGAGCTGGTCCAGCTCGCTGCAAGGGTGCAACAAGCCTTATGATCCCATGATCTCAGCCGAAACAGCGGGAATATCCAGTACTGCAATGCCATTTATTAGCAATCTGCTCCACTTGCTTTTCACCAGATTCCATCGCAGTGTTACAAACTCCAATGAACTTCCACTGCACGGAGAAGAACACACCTTTAAACCATGCCAAGCTCTGGGTTATGGAACCCAGCTCAGGACCACAGCTTCCTGACTTCCTTATCCATTTTATCCAGTTGAACAACTTTTTAAAAAGTTTGAATGTGACACTGCTGTAAAACCCTGCAGCTACTCTCTCAGTACAAAAAAGGAATATCATCGTGTGGAACGGCCAGAACTACATATTCTATTTTTTTCCAAGCTGCAATGCAAAAGTACAACAAATAAGACAAAATATACAGGGGTAAAACAAGTCTCTTACTAAGTGCATCTTTTATTAGTAACTTGCAATATGAGTTGCCTCTTTTAGGCCTTAAAGTTTTTTGACAGATCATGAGATTCTTTTTTTTAATCCACAAGAAATAGCACCTTTAAGGTCAAAGCTTACACTTCACACTGCCTTGCAATTTAGTGATGGCATTAAAGTGGTGTCTAAGTGTCTTTGGGAAAAGGACAAGGAACAGTGTCTTTTTAAAAAGGCAGGACAAGCTCAGCAGTGAGGTTTCAAAAGTTCTCCCCCTTCCCTCACCAGTAAAGCAGTAATAAATTTTCCTTTAAATAGCATAAGAACAAAAGTCTAGAAACTACAGAAATTTTGTGACGTACAGGACACACACCACGCAATTCCCATTTATTTCTCAAAGGCTCATCATACCATCGGGGTGGAGGGGGAGGCAGGGGGAGAGGTGAGAGAGAAAGAAAGAGAGAAGCTTGTATTTCTGTAAGCAACACACAAATTCAAGTTCCCAGGCTACCAAGCAGTAAAGTTTATCACGCTCCTGAATCTGCATCAAAAAACAAAAGGCCCTTTTCAGCTTTTAGTTCCAAGCCTACTAAAAAAAAAAAAGTGTTTCCACCCATCTATTCCCAGCATGCTGAAAGAAACACCATCATCTTCTCATCTGATGCCAACCTCACTGCTTTGAACTGGCACAGCAGAGTTGAAGTGACAAGTTCAGATAGGACCACTGAACGCTCCTATCCTTTTATTTCGGATAATTTCCATTCTTTTGACAGAGGAAACAGTGGTTATTACAAAACAAAATGTGTAGGCCAGAAATCACCGTCACAAAAACAGATTCGCAGAATATCTCGGTAACATTAAATGCTTACACAAGAGGCAGTTGATAGCGAAACTGCAGCTTAAGTTATAATAGAAGCAAAACAGAAAAAGAAGGAAAATCAGACCCATTCTTTACGAGCAATTTTCTTTCTTTTATGATCTCGTTACTACAGAAACATCTTGTTCTTTTCCCCTATGGAAGAGGAATCATACCTTTTTACTGGATCCCTTAAAAGTCAGTAATGTTTAGCAGCTACAGCTCTATACTACTCTTATCTGGCTTCTGCCTGCTCATCTGCAGCCCTTCCCTCACCGTGACAGAGACTGTGACGCTGCTATTTCATAGCAGCATTGACAGTACAGAGCATTAGTTTCTAGGGGAATAACGGGCAGTACACAGCCAGAACTTAAATGAACTGCTTTTATGATACTAAACTGCCTCATCAAAATCCAGGCATACGGATTTCTCCCCCCTTTCTGCGATTTGCTTGAGGGGCCCTGGAAACGAGCGCTACCTGAAAACGGGGAACAGAGTCATGTTAACAGCACTAATCCTTTTCTTGCAAAAAGGATTGTTATGGTAACAAACACTAGATTCTATTAAAGGAAACATTTTGGATGGTTTTCACTCGGGTATTCATTTCCAGCATTTGAATTACTTTACCAACCGAATTTTATGTGCAGATTTCATTCTGCATTTGGGTTTTCAGTCCTTTCCTTTCTTTGAAAAGGCTACCCAAAAGAACTCCTGAGAAAGGGAAAAAAGAGCAGTTTTTATATGTGAGCATCCCTGCATTCTTTGTCACATCTTTCAATTTCAGCAAGTCCCAGCTCAAAAGCCTGAATGAATTTCCTGCTCTTTGCTCCATGCCAGGCTTCTATGTTATTTGTATTACAAATTAGTAAAACAAACAAACAAAGGCACAACAGGGAAAGTCCAGGAGTATCAGTAGAGCTACTCTTATGAAGGCTGGTCCCAGCAGCCTAATCAAGGGCAGAGTCCCATGATCAAAGACAAGAAAACATTTAAAACCCAAGCAATGTGGGGAGGCAGGAAGGGAACTGAGGCGATGGCTGCAGGGATCACACTGAGCATTTCCAGCCACACACACAATACCGGGAGCAAGGAGCAGCTTTATCCCTGCGAGCCTGTAAGGAAAAAGGCCAACGAACAGTAAAAGTAGCAGCACAGCAGGACATTGCAGCAGTGCTGAGCCAGCACAATAACAACTTTAATTTTATCAAGGATAGCTAAGAGTTATTCCCAGTAACACCTAATTGCCCATGAGGAAAGTGATGAACATGCTGGCCTCATGCCCAGGCTCTGCGTAACTGCAGCCTGGCTCCAAATCCCTATCTTGCCAAAATCTAGTTGTGGGTGCACCCCACATCCCCAGACTGAGGCTCTTCCACACAAGAGCTCCCCTGTTCCTCCATGGGATGTGTCAGTCCCCAGGCTGAGCAACCTGGAACCTGTGAACACTTTGGCCCCTCTCCGACTGATGCATCCTGGTGCCTGTGTCACCTGGCAGACCTGCTCCAGGGACTGCCCAAGGGTACACTCTGTTCCTGTTATCTCAGCAGAATAAAACCGTTCCAGGCCCTTTTCCTGTGATATTCCACCAGCTGCGCCAGCACAACTTTTGTTTGTGGTGATGGACATAAAACCAAACCAGTAAACTGATCCGTGTTAAAAATAACCTTGTGAAATAAAAAAAGACTTAATCCAGACCTGTTTACTGAAGGATTGATGCCTCCACTTTATCTCTGCAGGGCCAGACCCAGACTATCTCAGTGCAGAGACCTGTATTCAATTTCTCTGCCTGCTGACAACAATCCAACCCATCCATTTTGCCTCCCATGAGAGCGCCCCATCTACCAGGTGCAGTTCCCCATCTCTCCTGGTAAAGCCCTTCCATTGCATGTCAAAGGCTCATCCACTCATTCAGCTAAAGAGAGCGACCATGCATCTTTAAGATTAATGGCTTAAAAATTCAGATAGTGGTCACTGCTCCAACCACTTCTTAAATATTTGATACTAAGCTACTTTCCTTTCACCTAGAAAATCTGCTGTTAACATCTCTTCTCGGCACTTATCTGTACTTCTTTAAGTACTCGTTCTCTCAAAATTGGCCCTGGTATTAATTAATGCCAAAGCAGGCCTGCAAAGCGCCCACATAACTTCCCCCACCCCCCTCCTCAAGCTTGTTTTCCATTCTCCGATCCTATGATATCACTCCCACATGGACAACCTCTTATCATATACAGCAACTGGCCATTTGAATTAATTTGTCTTACCCACTCTGAAAAATTTGGCATCGTAAGCGGTTCCTCTGACTTTCTGCATTCAGTTCCTGGAATTCTGCTTCCCTCACAGGTGGCATTTCCCATTATCCATCTGATTGCTACTCCCACTTCAACAAGAGACTAGAAGCCATACAGTTTATTCAGGGGCTGCACCTAACCTTTCTTTCCCTCCCCATCATCTTTAAGACAGCAGCTTGCTTGTTTCTTAGCCCTGCTTAATTATTCTTTTTGGCACAGCTAAAGAACTGTTTGCTCATAAAGTCCCTACTGAACTTCACTTCTGATGTCATGCTGGAAAACCACAGCTGATGCTGACATTAAAAAAAAAACAAAAGCAAGAAAACCCCACAAATCTGTTGATTCACCAGCATCTGAAGGAATTGGATCATGACTGTTTTAAGTCAAGCTAAAGCCCAAGCTGTTCCTGCAGACAGCGTTCCCACCTCCAACTCGACATTTACATGGCCACATGCTGATACAGATGAGGGAATTCGCTCTGCTAAAAATCAGTCTAAACAACAAAAAAAGTTAAATTTCCATTTGGACCAGTTCCCTCCAATAACTCAACACGCAGCCTCCCAAGCCCTACCGGCAGCAGAATGTGGCTGGGGTGAGGAGAAATGCTGTCAGCGGCCAGGCACACGTGGATTGACTTAAAGCAAATGTGAGACTGCAGCCTAAATGGGTCAAAGAGAAAAATACACACTATCCCTACGCTTCCCCCTGCTTCCCTGCTACTGCTCCCAGCCCTCGCTGCTCCTCCCATACAAACGAGCTTACACAGAAGTCTGACTTACTGCCGTTCAAACAAATGCTAACGTGCTCCTCAGTTATGTATATATTGGAACGGTTCAGGTCGCTTCAGATTAATTTTGGGAGAAAGCAAATACGGACTTCTTTGTATCAAAAAGTTGAGTCAACTGAGTTTTTTTACTCGCGGAAGATTTGCAGCTGTTTCAAAGCCGAAACAGCTGGAAAGCTGCACCACTGGCAAGAACTGTGGGCACGTGTATGATGAATGTAGCAAAATCCTTACCTGCCGGACATTAAGGGAATGTGAAAGAAAAATTTAAGATACCAAGAACTTTTAGGTAGCAGTTAGTAGCTTTTGGACATGCAAGATTTCCTTCTGAAAGCACCACTAGTTCGGCCTTGCTTTAATCTTCCTCTGTATTATTTGGACAGTGATTTTATTTTTTTTTTAAATTACATTTTAAATGACAGTTATTCTCAGAGATTTTTCTGTATCTATACACAAGTAAAGCTTTTCCCCCTACACTTATCAATTACCAATTGTTACTCTTGTCACAACAAGAAATGGAACATTTCTGCTGTCACACAGCATTACTGCTGATCCAAGCACTACCTTTAACCACCCAAAATAATTTCTGCATCACTGCAAAAAAAAAAAAAAGATTTGCTCATGACATAATCTAAGTTTTGAAGGGATCACTTTTTTAAAGTTTTAAAAATCTGCATTATCGGAGAGACGGAACTTATTTCATCCTTTTACAAAGCGAAAAGCTTTTAACTAACAAGCGACTGTCATTAATATACACAGCTATAAAAATTCATGAATACAGCACAATATAGGCAAAAAAATTCCACTGCCTATTGGTAAAAGTTCTCAAAATCTTTAAAACAAAACAAAAATGAAGACTGAGCACAAAAGGTTCCACTGCTGCAATGGAAAACTTTACAGACGCTAGCAGCATATAAATCAGCACAGTGTTATCTGCTCGCTGACAGCAAGTTCTTGTGCCTTCCCTGCAGATCTGGGCTCTCACCAGGCAAAGAAGAGTGAAAACCGACAGGAGCCATTTTTTAGTCTTGCAGACACCATGGAAGCAGACAGGAGCCGTGGGAGCCGAGGTGCTTCACATGGACGAGGCAGATGCAGGAGCTGATGGGATCCCCTGGCCAGAGCTGCCACCGAGGCCAAGGGACAGGGACAAGAGCAGAGGTAACAATTACTGCAGCTGAACAATTACCACTTCTCAGCTGCACTGCAGCAACTGTTAGATAAGGTCACACATACTAAGATTGTTTAAAAAAATCAAAAAAAACCCCTTCCTGTTCAAATTCCCTGCTATAAAAGCCAGTCCAGCCTTTCCCTTTTCCTGCCAAGAGGCCCCTGTATATCCCTGTGAACCTTCCTTACTTTTCCTTGTCCATCTTTAATAGTAACCTTTTATAATATGTCTGAGAAGATACTTGTCCTCAGACACGTGCAGAACAGTTTTCCTCCCCTAGAGTTCAGCCCTGCTCCTCTGCAGGCCAGTTGTTCTGTCAAAATATAACTGTTTGTGGTAAGTTATTTCCCACTCTCCATCATCCGACTGTGCAGGTAGGCAGGATCTTGTGGACAGAGGCTAATACCCACTCTGCTCTCAATGTCTGCTTGACTTAAGGTTTCTGCTGCTTCCTGAGGACTGAAAAAGGCCTGTGAGCCCAAAAGTACTTTGGGACTCTGATTCTGGTTGTGGGGTTTATTTTTTGGGCTTTGGGGTTTTTTTTTCTTTCTTTTCCTTCCCCTCTAGTTCTCCATGCAAACCTAACCATTCACTCTCTCCCCATCCAGATCTTACCGAATTGGCAAAGATGACACAGTCATTTCAGTAGTAAAAATGTCATAAATATCAGCAAATTTCTTAAATCATCTCAAAAAATGGAAATATGGTGAGAAGGGAAAAAGGATGCAGAGAGAAGTAGTTGAGGGGGTGAAGAAAAAGAGGGAGTTATTAAAGAAATCAAAGGGATAAAAGATAAAACATGATCTAAAAATGGAAGCAAAAAGGGAGAAGAAGTGAAATCAAGCTGGGAGAGGCACAGAGCCATTACAAAAGCAAGAAAGACTGTATTAGGCTAATGCTTATTTAAGGTATTTTTATATGAAGCTGACGAGTGGTCAAATACTTCTTCCTTTATACAGAAGGGATAGGAAAGCTGGGAGTTAGGTAACACAGCATTAGTCTTTATCCGGGCTGCAGCTAAAGAATTAAAAAATTCTGCCCTTAGTTTGTCCCTGGCAGCTGAGTCCATCAGCCACAGATGTCATGCAAGCACTGTGATCCTGCAGGAGCTGCTCTCCTTTACCACCACAAATGGCCTATTTAGATCAAAGCTACGGCTGCCCCGGTAATTGCACCTGTACACTGCCCATAGATGATGGAGGACATTTTGGACAGGGCTTCAGCCTCAGCCTTGCATTTCCTTCCTTTTAAAACCAAGCATAAGTGAAGGTTGCCACAAATCTCAGCTAAACAATGTAGTGAATCAGTGATGCTATTTATCAAGTCAGTCTCTTGTGCTGTCTCCTTCAGCCTGGAGTTGGAAGGAGATTTATGTTTGAAGAGAGAATGCACGTATATCAGGAACAGCCTTATATTTCTTTAAACAATAACATTTATATAAGTCAGAGGTACAGACTGTTCCAGTGAAGAATTAAAATTACAATGCCATCCATGTATTTCTAGAGAGCCAACATGGCCCTCTTAGAAAATATTTGACACATTGGAATAATATCTGTTAGCTTGGGATTCCTTCCATTTGTATGAGGCTACTTTTTACGTATGGGATGTCATCCATCAGCAACTGTTCTGGGAGGAAGGAATTTGCACTAGGCTTTGTTCTCCTCCTCAGGAACCTTGATCACCCTAGAATTAAAGATGGAGGGTACAGCTAGGAGATAGGGAGTGGGTGTTTAAAGACACAGAGACTGAACTTGCAGCCTTCTCCAAATCATCAACCATGATTTGTTAAGAGAAGAGCAGAAGATCAGTAGATTTCTGGAAGATGATGGAAGTTTAAGCCATAAATATACAAAAACATGAGTTCATGCCTAAGGACTAACAATATGACATTAAAGGAAAATGTAAGCACTATGTTAACAGGACCTTACAACAAAACTCACTGGACCTCATAATAATTTCCCAAGGGAACTGGTGGAAACTCCCACTGCTTGGAACATATGAATGCAGGAATGGCAGAACACAAGAAAAATGCATGATATGGAGTGATCCCATGTAAGAAAAATGGGCTAAAGTGATTTACTAGGTTAAAGGGAGTTCTTACACTTTTGCAAAACTGTAATCTGAAGAGAGAGGCTGCTTTGCATGACAGAATCATTCTGTATTCTGAGTGTACAGAACAGGGGAAAAAATCCCACCAACTCTTTCCTCCCCTAAGATTCACCTCTGCTGACTGGGTACAACAGCCTTCAGCCTGCTCAGTTTGGCAGCAGAACACCACAGACCCACCATCATTCAGTCAGACCAGCCAGCCCTGTACAGCAAGGACCCACCTACACAAGCTCCCACCTCTTCATTTTTTTCCCCGTGGTCATCACTCCATTCTAGTTTTCCTAAATCAGATATTGTATTAAGGGCACATCCCAACAACAACAACAACAACAAAAACAAAACCAAAATCCAAACAAAAAATCCAAGACAAGCAAACAAACAAACAAAAAAAACCCCACCAAAACCCTTACCATGTTGCATGTTCATGCAACAAAGTCTGCCCATAGCCAAATCTTTAGATGTCAACTTCCTATGCTCTTCTAGATGATCCAGTTGCATCCAGTGTGCCAGTTCTTAGTAGTTAAAGGAAATTTTAGGCAAGCACAATTACATTTTTTTCTTCTTTATGTGCTGAACCTCAAAGATCAATTACAACAGGGCTTTTTCTGTGCAGTATGACTCCAAGATAGGATGTGAGATCATCCATTAAACATACGTATCCAAGACTAGAAGCATTATTAATTCATTTTCCTCTAGGTAATATGGTATGGTGAAAAATAGCTACCAGAGAACATACTGACTAAAGACTTAAACAGGAATCAGTGGATTTATGTGACAATTGCCATGCAGCAACCTAACAGATCTCATTAAAGGAGACATGGATTCTTCTCCCCTGATACTGTCACTGCTCCTACAGAGCAGATGCTGATGTTGAACACAAGAAAGAGTATTGATTGCAACATACCCCAGAAATAGTTCTGAGACCAGTTGAGAGAATGATCTATCTGAATTTAATATTGCCCAAGTCTGACTACAGATAGGTTTCAATTTCATATCATTTTTCTGATTAGTGACAGTGTTTGGAAAATCTTCTTTTTTTTAAATTTCTTTCTAAATAAGCTGACTATAAAACACTACCTGCCTCAGAGTTTCAATCAGGCAGGTGCTGTAAACATCAAAATGAGGGGTTTTTAACTGTGACTTGGTGGAGCTGCAATCAAGGAAGCTGCCCTAAGGAATCACATAACATCAGCATCATCTCGAACCTAACTAACATATTGCTTCAGTAGAGTCCATGGAGCAAATTCTATTTACTGACCTTTTTTAAGACCCACAAAAATAAACAAACACTTCAATCAACTGCCTGCCTCAGACCTGTTTATGCTACAAGCAGCTCCTCACTGAAGGCCTCAGAAGTTCTACTGCTACATTAATCAACCTCAAGGACGCTGTTTTCCCTCTGAAAAGCAATTATAATCTGGCCCTTCCTACCTTTTGTATTTTACTTGAGTGTTAGGAAAAGCGGACAGGCTGATGAAATTCTGCCTGCCTTTGTGCAAGATAAACTTACCTCCACACATTCATGGCCCCATCAGCTACAACAGCAAAAGGACACACCAGGGTTCACATTTCTTAATAGATAGGAAGCTGAACTTGGCACAATCAAACATTTCGGAGGGCTCCAAATCAACTGCAGTTTTACCCTGTGGTAACAGTGCCCGTTATCGTTTTGAAATCACAGCACGCAAACTTCAACAGCATCTTGTTGGAAGTGGCTGTTGTTATGTTGTCTCCCTCTTATGCTTCCTATAGATTAAATCAGGAATGGGTGGGTATCTGACGTAAGGATCCTTCTTGCCTTAAGAGTGAGTGAGTGTGCCTGGAGCATTGGGAAAACCACACGCGATTCCCCGCGTGGAACCACGGAAGCAGGTGGCAGCCCTTGACTTTTGCTGAGCACTGCAGAGGACACAAACCACTCCAAATATACCCTTTGAAGAACTTGATTTTTGCTTCCATGTCACCTCTTATGCCACTCCCTTATGTTCCTCTTTATCTTCTGCTGAAGTTTTCTTAGGGTATTAAATTTGGTATTTAACATTCAGTGTCACTGTAATCCCACAACTTGACTTAGCTGGCACAACAAATCAGAGTTTCTCAGAAATTCAAAACAATCTCAAAGGGTTTTTTTCCTCTATGTCAAAGACCTTGATCAACGTCAAGCTTCCTTTTCTTCTTAAAGCCGGAATCAAACACTGCAAAGATGTTGGAATGAAATTTGTTGTACATGTCAGATCAAAAAGTAAGGAGCAGAGCTGAGGGAAACAAAACTACCCACACATGCAGTAGGAAAACTGTCTACAGTCAATGGCAAAAAGGCCATCTTTACAGCACCACTGTAATCCTGCAAAATGAACATTATTTCTATTCCCAGTTGCCCCAGATATGAAATAGGGTGCAAATTACCCTTGAGGAGACCACCTGCAATCAATGCATGGTGGACTCACCATGGACAGAGAACACAAAGAGATAGAAGTATGTTTATGATCCACAGGATGTCAAACAACTTTATTTTGACCAAAGCTAGAGATGCCCATTTGCTCTCAAGAAAGAAGCTGGCAGCAAGCAAGAGTTAACTTTTAGTATAGGGCCAGCTGGAATAACACAGACCACTCAGACAACAAACGTCACCTCACAAGCACCCTGGATTTGTTCCAAAAATCACTTGAAAAGTGGTATTCTTTCTTGACACTCTCAAGGACTGATTCAGCTTGCACCAGAAGCAGTACTTCTTTCTTCTAGTACATGTCAGGAACCATAGTTTCTAAATCTACTTTGAGATGGCTTTGAATAGTCTCAAGATACACATTTTCCCACAGTATCACTAAGCAACCTTGTAAATTATTTTCCTTGTACTTACGCTTAAAAACAAAGATTTCATGGAGTTAAATATGTGCATTTATTTCCCCACCTCCCACCTTCCAAAAAGAAGAAACCTTTAGATACAGAAATATTTTTTCAAGGTGGAAAGGGACTGTATTTGCAAAGCTATACACCCACATTAGTACTGCTATGAAATCATTTACAAGATTTCCGCTGACATCCAATAATTTTATTTCTAGCTATTTCCCTGTGCTCACAGAGCTTTCATGGCCAGGGAAGTAAGCAAACATAACACCTGCTTGGATTTGGCAAGCTGCATGGGGTTCAGAATAATAAGGCAACCCCTCTAAAATTTCCCACATTTATAGTTGCCGATTTGCTGACGATAGGAAGACAGCTTCATCCTCACCTTCAAAAATGAGGTTGAATTTGGATTAGCAAATACTGAGGATTCATCTCACATTTAAAATGGAGGTTGGAAGTTAGAGAGGAGGGAATGATAAATTAAGAGCTATTAAGTGATTTACTGCTTTTTCATATAAAGTCTGCTTTACTCTCTTTACTCCACAGTAAATGTAGGATAAGAAGCCAGAGAGAACACACAAAACCCTCAGCCTGAAGACTGGATTCAACTGGACCAGCTGGGGCTGTACTTTCCCATTATTTTTATTTCTGTAAGAGTATTTTCCCAATGTTTTTGTGATAAGAATAAATCTACCTTTTTCTTTTGTAACAATTCAGGTAAAATATCAGAGGATGAAGTCACCAGAGACAGTTGAAAGAGGAAACTGAACATCTTCCATCCATCCCATTACCACCCCTTGCACCAACTTCCAGTGCTCTTTTGTGATGAAACAGAAACCAAGGAAAAAACACAAAGCAATTGGTTTTCTACAGGCATTGGCCAGAGTAAGAAAGAGAAGTGACACAGGCCCTGGCAGGAAGTGAAGCCACAAGCCTTGAGAGCAGCTCATCAGTAACACACAACTTCTATGCTTTGAGATGGTAGAATCATCATGGAATCATAGAATGGTTTGGATTGGAAGGGACCTTAAAAACCATCTAGTTCCAACCCCCTGTCAAGGATGGGAACACCTTCCACTAGACCAGGCTGCTCAAAGCCCTGTCCGGTCTGGCCTTGAACATTTCCAGGGACGTGTAATCCACAGGTTCTTTGGGCAACCTGTGCCAGTGCCTCACCACCCTTGCAGTAAAGAGTTTCTTCCTGATATCTAATCTAAATCTGACCTCCTTCAGCTTAAAGCCATTCCCCCTTGCCCTGTCACAACACGCCCTTGTAAGAAGTCCCTCTCCATCTTTCTAGCCCCTTTTAGGCCTGGAAGCTGCTATGACATCTCCTCAGAGTCTTCTCTTCTCCAGCCTGAACAACCGCAGCTCAAGCCCTCTGAGCATCTTCATGCCTTCCTCTGGGCTCGCTCCAATGGCTCCATGTCCTTCTGTGCTACAAGGATGCTACACAGAGTTTGAAAGCAGAAGTTTACAGCTGTCCCTGTACTCCCTCAAAATACACAGTATATGTATTCCATGAGCAAAGACATCAATTTCCCAACCTGATTTAGAAATTGTCTTTTCCCATGTACAAGGATTTCTATGTATCTGTCTAAGCTGGCATGTATATGCACATATGCCCAAAGGAACCAGAAATGCATCAACTGGCTCTGCCAAACTCTGCAAATAACTACCTAGATGACTTCTGAGAATGATCACCCATGTTTTAGCACCCATGCTACCCCGTAAGAGTGTGGCTGGAAAGTCTGCAGTGTTTATGTCTCTCTTTTAGACAAGATAATGTGATGCTTTCTAAAACGAAGGAAGTTGAAGATGGCTGTGTCTTATCCATCAATTTTGTAAGGACAGGAAACAAGTGACCCCAGCTTCCCTGTGCTCTACACTGTTACAAAAAAAAATGCTCAAGCTTCAGACCAGACCTAATGACCAGTGTCCGCAGAGCAACCCATCCTCAGAGATTCATCCTAAATGGAGGGACTAGAAAGCAAAGCAGTAAGTTCACGATTCCTACCACAGAAATGCACAGAATGCTTTCCCTGAATACTGATTTACATGAGCAATCTAATAACATATCTAAGGTCCAATGGAAATACTATTCATATACATTCTGTCTAATGATCATATAGGAGAAGATGGGAGTGTAATTCCTGTGTATCTGAAGTGATTCTACAGATGCAACTCTGTGTATACCCCCAGAAACTGGAACTGTGATCCCCAACTGCTTTCTTGATAATATGATTTTTACAATATAATGTATATATTTTGGGTATATATTCACAATATACCCCCCAAAAGTACTACTAATCAACTGTGTGGTATTAGGGCAGATAAAGGAAGAATATACAGCTTTCTTCTAAGAATCCAGTCCCTAACTGATTTTATTAAAAAAGTCATTTATATGCTCATTAGCATAATATAAGTTCTTAGGGAGTCACACATTTGAATATAATTAGCCACTTGTTTTGTTGCATTCAGTGCTAATGACCTTTCTCTGAAGAAAGATCCGTGTTTGATTTTTCTACTGTTCAAACTTAAGAGAAGCCTCTTTGGGTTGAAAACACAGGAATCCTCTGAACTGACTTTAAACACCTAAGCAATCAATCACCTTTCCACTTAATTTACGCTGTTTGTTTGGAACACCTTTGTTGTAACAGCATAAAGGCTTCAAATCTTGGTGATTAAAGCCATCTTCTAAGCACATATTTGGGGTCCCAAACAATAATGCCAAGCAAACACAGCTCCCACTGACATCCAGGGCAGGTCTACATAGCATGGATCAAAACCAGGTTTAAGCTAAACCTAACTCCTTGCCACACTGGAGCCTGGGTTTGAGGAGACAACACTGTACTTCTCTCTCTACTTTTTACGTGTCATTTGCTTATAATTTCTATTGGAAAACAAAGTTAAAAGAAAAATCTCCATGTAGGAAATAATTACATTCATTTTTCAAGTGTTAAGTTTTCAGTGTAGGAAATTACATCTAAAATTACAGCAATAATAATGCCTTCAGGAGGGGTAGGCACTTGAGAACTCTTCCCCCCTCCTGCAATTACTTACACTTCTACATTTATATCTACATGGCTGACAGCACCTAGGTTTAATCTAAGCAGACAAGTACTTATCTGTCTTTATTGTCCAGAATGATTTGATAATTTTAGTACACAGAGGGGAAAAAAGATCTTCATCTAAAGGAATAGTTTGGAACTTTAAATTCATGATTTCCCATTCCACAGTTCATCCATAAACAATCAGTTCTGCAAACCTTAGGAAAAAAGCAACTTTCTCTACAACTCCAACTACTTTACAACTGTTGAGGGAAAAAAAATTACTTCTTTTTATATGTATGATCTAAATTTTTTTCTAAATAAGGGGAAAAACATTACATTATTGAAGACATTGAAAAGAAACTGTGCATTAGGAGCCTGGATGGTTTGGCTTTTTTTAAGAATATCCTTACGGAGCAGGCTGGAGTTTTTGGCCTTCAAAGCTTGCAAGGTTAAATTAAATGACGTTCATCAAACAGGTTATATGAAGAGACATCACTTTTCAACCTTTCACCTTTACTAACTTAATGTGAGCCTTCATAGACTCAGCACCTAAGAAGGATTCAGGCTACAGCCCAAATATGGTCCCACACACCCAACATCCAACCTCCTAAATTATCCCATGCACCATTTTTACATCAAAGATGGTCACAAACTAAAAACCCACTCTGAGCAGCTAGCAGAAGAGCAAACCCAAAATTCTCAAGAAAGGCTCTACTTTAACAACATGATTAAAGAAACAAAATTATCTTTCTCACCACTCCTCCCATGAAATTACAGATGAATAACTACGGCAATTGCAGAATTTAAACTTATTTTCCAGAAGCGTTTTCAGCAGTGTACAACAGCACCACCTGGTGATTGTAGCTGCACAGTATTTTGAAGATATCCACTAAGTCAAGGCATAGTAATCAGCATAGAACAACAGATTTTAGTCCTGGTTGTGTATAATTTGGTGGGGTTTTCCATTTTTTCCCCTTAAATTTGAACCAGCAAATCATAACATCTTTCTGTTAAAGACTGAATCAAATTCCTAGGAGTTGGCATTAGTCAACTTCTACTGGTAAGGGATGAAAGCTCTTGACATAGAAACAGCCAGCTCAGTAAAATGCAGAGATTGGTTGAAATGTTTTAGGATACCAGGTTTACGAACTGATTGTTTAAAGGTTTGCTTTGTAGTCCACACAGATGGAAAGGCCACCTCAGAACCAGAAACACTCAAGACTCAGTTACCAAAATACTCAAAAAAAAAAAAAGTCAAACTGGATGTCATGTATGCTGTCATAGTATTCTGAACTGGTTAACATATAAACAGACTTAGCATTTTTGGTCCTAAAATGCATTAGGAATTTTACTGCTGCTCCATCGAAGCATGGCAGAACACCTAATACACATTGCCGGAAAAATCCTCAGGGATCCTGAAATGAAAATGTTCTCCCTGAAGATGTTGCGAGCGACAAGAATTCTATCAGAGTCAAGCATTTCTTCCTCATCATTCCTTTTAAGTTGAGACTAAATTAGCACAGGCTGCACACTCCGGGGTGTGTGCTGGGAGGAGGGAGGGGGAGAAAACGGAAGATATCAAGGCCTGAGGCACTTCAAGCGGAGAGCATCCATCTGCCAGCACCAGTCAATGAACAGAACATTTCTAAAATTTCTTCCCACTCATTGCAAGTCAAGCCAAAAGAACAAGAAAGCACCTTCCTTCACTCTGACTGTGCAGGACTGAACATAACAGGACAGTGGGTTAAAAATAAATGTTAAAAAAAAAAGAAAAGCTAAGAAAAAAAAAAGAGGAGCTCGCTACACAGTCCTGCATTCAGCCTCTCCTGCTACAAAGCTGGTTTAAGAGGCTCCTGCTCATTCCTACGTCATCCATTCCCTCCTCCACTCTGTGGTAGCATGTGGAGGAGCAAAATGATCAAAGGAAAACAGGAAAAGAAAAAAAAAAAGGTTGGTTCTTTTTAATTTTTGATTTTGCTTGTGAAACCCAGATCATTTCACTGTACCAGTAAACAGATACATTGCCCAAGCCAAGGCCCAGCACATTTGGATGAAGGGAATGGGAAAGGGCAGTTGAGGGATGGGAAAGGCTGGGATCAAACTGGCTTTGCTGTTCGGAGATGCTTATCATGCAGCTCTTTGAGGTGAATGATTCTGATGCCAATACCACTCCAGGGAGCTCCTGACCCTTTACCCAGCACACCACAGCACGTCGGCCCTCTGGGCTGACAAAACAACCTACTGGGAGGGCAGCTAATCCCAGCACTCCAATCACCCAGGTCAAAGATCACTTGTGTGCGTGCACAGATTTGTTGTTCAGGCTGGGACCAGGGTTTGGTTTTGAGGTTTTTGGTGGTTTCTTCTTTTGACAAGAGGGTTGACACAGGTCAGTCTGCTGATAAATTCACTGGTGTGGCTGTACTGGACACAGGACTCTCCCACTGAACACACACTTCACACCTTTACAGAACCCTGCGTTTCTTTTTGTTTGCCCTTACATTTGGGTGTCCCACCCAAATGTTTGCTGGGAAATTCTGCTGCAAGCAAAGGCACCAAGCAGGAGCCAGGCTTTGCCTGAGTAACCTGTGAGCAGCACCTGTAATGGCCGTGCTTGTCCACCTGGGAGGACCTCACACAACTGGGAAGGCAAGAGGCCAATCAAAGCTGCACACGCACCTCTGCACAGGGAATGAGGTGGCAATGCTGCGGAGAAGCATCACGACATGCGCTGCTGATACTGCTCTGACAGTGCTCCCTCAGTCATTCCTGGATGCCCATGACAGATACTGTGCCAGACGTGCATAGACAGGTGCTCTTACAGCCCTACAACAGGAAAATAGCAAGAATACAATGTGCCTGCACATCCTTTCACAGACACACTTTGACAGATGCCCTTGTGTCCCACAACAACAGATCCGTGCTGGTTCCTCCCAGACCAGCCGTGACGAGATGGGATCACAACTAACTTGTGTCCTGCTGCAAAGTGCAGGTGAAATGAGAGCAAGGGTGTTTGCAAGAATATAAGCAAATAAATCACAGTCTCCTCATAAAAACAGGGTACACAGGCAGTGAATTTTTTCTGTTATTTGTTATTTCTGCAGAGGGTCCAGAAGTTTAGTGCTGTGGCCGTTATTTCAGAAAAGCCATCTTCCAAGAAAAATGCAATAGCTCCACAAGCAAACCACACTCGCAGACCCTTGGGCTTAGGTAATGCTTCCCTGCAGTGTCACATCACTCTCCAATTTATTTCACAGAGCAAAACAAGAAGGCACTTTCAACACATGAAAAGGAACTCGGCACCATCAGAGGGCACTGCATTAAAAAGCAACGACACCCTTTTCCCTCGCAAGTGTTGAGCCACAGTGTCTCAAACACTTCAAAACTCACATTTCAATGTTTAAAAGGCAGTCCTATGCCATATAAGTGACATACATGTTTTTCATTATCAAAAAAGAGAGCAGCAGTTAAATGGAACTTAAACCAAAGCCATGTTACCTGGAGTATGTTTTAAGCTTGTCTAACAGCATTCCAAAGTTAAAATTATTTAATTCAGATGCCTGTTAGAAGAGGCAGATTACTAGCACTGAAATTTACAGACATTACTAGAGGGGGAGGAAGGTGGAGAGAGGCAGTTGCCTATTTTCTGCCACAGTGTAAGAGAAGGAAGATAGACCCATTAATATCCAAGTTCATCTCCTCATGAATGGTACTATAAAAAGCAAATGTTTTAAAAAACATTAGCCCACTAGGTAAACTGTCTTTAAGTAAACGATTGCTCTCAAGAGCAATGACAGCTTCCAATTACCTACACAAGGCTGTAGGGAGATAAATCTCCATCAGTGAATTCCACAAACATGATATATATCGTCCTACTCTGTGTCACACAGAAATTGTCAAAGTCAACAGGGAGAAATTCCGAGATACAAAAGGCCAAAACTTCAATATCCAGGCAGGAAATTTCACAAGCGTGCAGAATTTTAGAGGGCATTTCTTCTTTTGTTTGACAAAACGAAGCAGAGATTTGTGCTTCCCTGGCACAAGAGTTCTCTTGCCTACAGCCAGCTAATAAACCAAGAGACAGAGCAGAGACAGGAGAGGAGACAGAGCAAAGGAATCATGAAAGACGCCTTTAACTCCACAGTCACAAACAGGCCAATTCAAGGCATCTGAACATGCAAATATTTTGTTATTAGTTAAGACAACAGGAATCGTGTTAACTCATTTGATCAAGACTGCAACTTTTTTTTTTTTTCAACTTCAAAGACAATCTTCAAAATTAAAAGAAACAACAGAGACTGCCCTCAGACAATCTCCCTGTGTACTCATACATATACAGACTGAATCAACACCACCAAGGAATTTTAGAAATGCCTTTTCTAATTTTTCCCTTTTCTGGCTAAACAAACACAGGACAGAGTAAGGAAGACCAGCAAAGCTTGACTCATGTATTTCAACCCAGTGGAATGCTGTGCTCAAAGTTTTAAGTTGTCAATCAGTCTCTGGGCAAAATCCTACCATTACATTTTCTCCAGCAGATACGCTACTCTTTACTTAAAGGATCCCAGATCACCTTCTTTAGAAAAGCAACAAATCTCATTAAAGGAGACCTGGATTCTTTTCCATTACACTGTCCCTGTAAGGATAAGCAGCACATCAAAAGCATCTTCACGATAGGTACTTTATTCATCATTCCCTAGCAACACACAAAGATGGCCAAAGCTTAAGACAAAAAATTTCAAATTTCAACTCAAGCAATTAATCCATGTATAACCAAAAGGTTGTCCCAGATCAGCTGATGAACTTTTAACAAAGATAACTGGAGATGATGGAGCACAGGGTCTCATTAGCCATCTGAGAAGGAAGAGATTCTCTGTGTGCTGAAGGTGAAGATGGAGTAACAGAAGATCCTGGTTTCCTCAGAGGCCCCTGAATCCAACTCCATGGGTCCCCAAGAGTAATACAAAAACAGCCAGGGAAATACAATCTTCTGGTTTTATCCAAATTCTTGGAGTAACTTATGCTGGTTAAAGAGTGGGTTTTCTGCCTCTGAGGTTTTTTGTTTCCCTTAAATAAGTGTTTTCCCTGTCTCTTCAGGTCTTTGCTGATTAGTGCAGTTGCCCACAAACCCTGGAAACTGAAGCCCTGAGAAAGGTGTGTAAGGTACTGAGACACCCTGACGGTTCAGCCACCAAGGGCTCCAGCATGAGCTTGTGCTGTGGCTTGTGCTGCTGTGAGCTACCAGAGACTGGATCCAAGCAGGAGAGCCCACAGTACTGACACCCAAACAAGCCACAGATGCACAGAGTTCCAGCAAGCTGGAACTCAGACACAGCAGCCTGGTAACACCAGGAAAGTTCGCTGTTGAACTGTTACAAGATAACTAACAGCGATCACTCATGTGAACGGGCAAATAGGATGGGAAAACAACATTCCTTCAAAAATCCTTTGATGAAGAAGTCAAGGCACCAAAGATTTAGCATTCCAGGTCACAACTTCTCTGTTTTCCTGGCTCTGGAGCATGTTCTGATCAAAGAGGAAAAGCAATGAAAGTCAAGAGACACTTATTCAAGAAACAAATATGTGAGTGTTATGGCTAGGACACATCCATGTTTTAGCAGATGCCCCAGAGCATCTGGAGGACAGGAGGAAGGAAAACTGTGAGTGGCCTCAGTGGGAAGAAGCTTGAACTTGTTAACATCCAAAAGGGCAGAGCAGTTGGATGCAGTTCCTAGCTCAGTTTTGGCCATGCTAAGTCTGTGTCAACAAGGAGATCCACAAATGCAGACAGATCCAGCAGACACCAAAACCCACGATTCATCACCCTTATCTTCAGAGATGAGTGGCTGAGCTTAGTCAATATAGACTTCCTTTCAGTGAGTGAAGAGAAACAGACGCTTCAGAGAATGAGTCATTTGACTTCTTTTCAGATTAAATTAATCACACCCTAAATCTGTCTGTCTCCATGCAGAGACCCGGAAAGGAGTTAAGAATGAAGAGCTTGCACAGACATCTAAATTTTGCCACCCTCACTCCAGCCATGGCATGGGACTAGATGCAAAAGGTACATTGGGAATGAAGAAGTTTACCAAAGGAAAAGGTTGTACTTGCCTTGTTGACAACAACAATCACCAAACAAAACCACCACCAACAAAAACCCCACCACCCAACGAAACGAAACACACCCACACAGAAAAAACATGTGATATTATCCCAAATGAAAAGGAGAAGATGCTCCTTATCTTCCTTCAAGGAGAGATGGGGAAAGTTAACACACGAAATGTGAAGAAAATGAAGGAAATGGATGAGACAGAAGGCATTAATGATAAAAGAGGACTCATAAGGGACAAGGCAGTCGGCACATCAGAGACGGTAAAACTGAAACAATAGTCTGAGTAGAAGAAGTCTTTCAACACTTTAGTAAGTAAAGAAATTTAGGAGAATACAAGACAAAACCAGAAAAGGAGAACTTTAAGCAATGATGAATTCAAGCAATGATTAATTTAAAAGACAAGAGAAAACTCAATATGGTGCTACTGAAGGTAGAGATGAGAGGATTAGAATTAGCTTCTATCCCAACAGGAAGGAAAGCAAGAAGAACAAGAAAATGGGAGAAACACTAGACTAGAAGACTCATCACTGAAATCAAAGCCAGGGACAGGAGGGAGAGTCAAAGAGAAGACTGTATCCAACAAAGGAAACAATCTGGAAGCCTTGAAAGCCGATGCACAGCTGAAAAACTACAAATTCACTGGGGAGAAGCAGATACATGGTGGAACAGCTCACACGACTGGACTCATGAGATGCATGGTTACAGGTTCCACAAGAAGGACAGGGAAGGTGACGGGGACTCATTCTACACAAAGGAACAACCTGAATGTGTGAAGCTCTGCTGAAAAACAAGTGACAGGCCAATAAAGAGTTAATTGGTCTGGCTGAGAGGCAAGGCCAAAGGAAACACTGTCATGAGCAGCTGCCACAGACCATCTGATGTTGAAGATGAGGCCTTCTTTAGACAGCAAGTTCTCGTGCTGAACCACCCCAGCATCTCTTGTAAGGGAACCAAAGCAGGGTAAGGCAACCCAGTGGACTTCTAGGGCATGTCAGGAACAGGTCAAGCAGAAGCACTGTGATACACCTACCATCCCTAGAAAGGAAGAAGTGGAGAGTGTAAAGTCTGATGGTAGGCGTGTTTGCAGCAACCCTGCAATGAGCAAGATCTTCAGGTGTCACTTAAGGGTTGGACTCAATGATCCTTGTGGGTCCCTTCCAATTTAGAATATTCTGTGGTTCTGTGGGTGTGAGGACAATGGGTGGCATAATTACAATCCTGGATTTCAAAGGGAAGGCTTCAGTTTGCTCAGAGAAGAGGTAAGCTAGACCTCCTGAGTTACTGCTGAGAAGGCCAAAGAGGCCAGAAGGACTTGTCAGTCTTTAAGTACAGTCTCCCCAAAGCACAAGGACACTCCATATTGATGAGCAGGATATTGAGCAGACAGGGTACCTGGCAGCTTGCCTTTACAGCAGTTCATGAGTCTCTTTGGTGTTCTGTTGTAGTGTTTGTTTTCAGGTCTTTATGGGAGTTTGGAGGAAATGAAGCACTATCCGTGGCAGAGAAACTGAACAAGGGCTCACTTAAGAAAAATCTCCACACACAAGTTAATTGGACTGGATGGGATGCATCTGAGGATGCCAAGGGGGCTGTGAAGTGCCATCTTTGCCACCTTCAAAAAGTTGCAGGAATCAGGAGAAGTTCTCTCTGACTTGAAGGCAGCAAGCATCAGGCTTCTCTTCCAGAGGGAGAAAAGTAAGACTCTAGGGGCAAGTCAGCCTCCCCTCAGTTTCTTGGAAAGCTATGGAAAAAATCTACCTGGAAACCATTTCCAGACACACAAAAGGCAAGAAGGATACCAGGAACTGCCAGCACAGATTCAATGAGGGCAGATCGTGCCCACCTGCAATAACAGTCAGAATGCAGTCAAGGTAAACTGTAACCACAGCTCTTCCCTCCTCCCATCTTATCATTCTCCCTGGCAGCCAAATTGAGATCTGGACAAGACAGGTGAACTGCAACTTGGGTGAAAAACCAGCCTGGTTCCAAGGGTAGTGGTCAGGACTTTCACCATCAGACTTAGAAGTGAGATTGATACTGGGGTCAATACTGTTCAATGCCTTCATTAACAACATGAACAATGGGCCAGGAGATTCCCTTTGCCAGCCTGCAGATGACATCCCATCAGGACAGTGGTCAATACACTGGTGGGCAGAGCTGCTATTCAGAGGAACCTGAAGATGCTGCAGAAATGAGCTCACAGAAGCTTCACGAACAAGACAAATGCAATTTTTCTGCACCTGGGACAGAAGAACTGCAGGGCAACAATACAGGCTGGGGACTGTTTGGCTACAAAGTAGGTTTGCAGAAAAAGATCTAGATTCCTCATGGACAAAAAGATGAACATGACACAGCAGCACCCAATTGCAGTGGTGAAAGTCAACTTCATCCTGGAGCCACGTTATTAAGACTGCAGCCAGCAGGTCAAGACAAGTGATTATTATCCCCTGTTCAGCACTTGAGACTATATTTAGAGTACCTTGTCCAGTTCAGGACTCCTCTGCACAAGACAGGACACTGACACACTGGAGCAAGTCCAGCAGAGAGTCACTAATACTGACTCTCTGATCAGGAGACTGGAGCACATTGCGTGAGGTGACAGATGAATTTGCTTAGTCTTAAAACGAGAAAGCTGAGGGAGGAGCCTCACTGGTGTCTCCAGCTACGCAGTGGGAGGTTATAAAGGTGGAGCCAGAATTGTCAGAGATGCACAGCAAAAGGACAAGAGTGACACTTCATCAAAGTAAGTTCTGACTAGACACAAGGAAAAAATTCTTCACAGTAAGGGTGGGCAACCCTTAGAGAACAGGTTGTCCACGGCGACTGTATCATATCCTTCCTTGGGAATCACCAGAGCTCAGCTGCACTAGGCCCTGAGCAGCTTAATGCAACTTCAAAGCCACCACTTTGTGGACCCCCAGAGGTCTCTTCCAACTTCAATTATTTTAGGATTCTAGTATCCTCTCCTCCCTTGTTGGTTTAGTTTTGTTAAACAGCATTCTCTGTTCCTCCCTTCTGGATACTTCTGTTCTTCACGCATTTAATATATTGTCCCGGTCTAATTCACAATGTGTAGCTCTGGGAGGAAGTAGGGCCCTCCACAATAACCCTAATCAACCAGCTATGAAATTAGTGATGACAACACAGGTTAAAGAATTAAGCAAATAGTTTAAATGTAAAAAGTCAAAAATGCATTACAGAACATCTTCAGAAAAACCTTCCCAGTTAGCATTAAAATACTGTTCGCTATGTTTTGGTATTTAAGAGGACTGAGGGAAAACACACACTCATTTCATGAAATAATTAAAAACACAGCACAACAGTTCAGAAATTGGATTAAGCTAGATGCAGCTGCAATCTTCAAACTTAGGTTAAACCAAATTTGAATATCTGCAACTGAAGCTTTCAAGTTATAATCATGCCAATGACCTTTCTTCTCCTCTCCCTTTTCTTTTTGGTCACTGAGGACTATTGAAAGTATCAGAGCTCCAAGTCAAGGAACAACTCCCTTGTAATGACGACTCTGACACGGATACAGTGAGAGCAGATTGCCTGCAAGGAAACAAGAATAAACTGGCTATTTAGAGAGATTATGTAATGCAGCACGGAGCTGTAAAATGAGATTTAAAGAGACAGCACTCTGCCCTTCAGCCCTGTAGGTAACCATAAGAATTGACCAATACTGCAGGAATTTGAAGAGGCTCAGACACAGAGGAAGAAGTCTTGTCAAAGGATCCCCCTTCTGAACTAGTATTTTCCTGATAATTCTTCTTTCTCAAAAAAAACAGCAATGTTTAGTTATTTTTTCAAATCCTTTAAAACAAAGTTGAAGCTGAAACATCTCATGGTTGTGCAGAGTTTTACTACAAAAATGAGCTCTATGTGCAAAGATACAAAGCATTTTGTGGACCTGAGTTTATTGAATTCATGGAGCTTCGCATGCTCAATTAGCATAGTACTGCACACTGAAAATCAAACTGATTATGAACAAATACAACGGTATTAAGCCTTTCCTGCACATATATTTTAGCAAGTGTAAACAAGACTCCCGTTTTTGTAAGCAGCCAATTCCCAAACAAACACACACAAACATCAGCTGGTTCAGCAAAGAAAGGGAGGAATCATGAACTGCGGTGTCCCACCGCATTATAAATACTGAGGAAATGAACAGCAAAGGGACATGTGATAAGGGAGACTAGTTCTGTATAACAGACGTTCTTACACAAACCTGGAAACTAAAAACCCTTCAGAATTTGCTCATGGCTTTGTTTACAGCATATATATATACATATATATATAAACATTAATGCACAAAATGGTGTTTTAGAAGAGTCCAGAACTGTTGAGCAGCTGTTGGGAGATTTTATTTCTGCATTTCTTCTCTTTAGAATGCAGGAAAAAAATAAATAAGATTATTACCTTAGGCATTCTAATGAAAAACTGTTTTTCATCTAATTCTAAACATCCTTTCACTAAAAGCCTCAAAAACCAGCAGCATCACACAGCCAACCCCAACTGCTTCACTGTTAATTAACTTAGAGACAGTGAGCCCGTATCACCTCTCTTTCACCTCCCCTGAAAAGACAGACATTACAGTAATGAAGATTTTGGCCCAAACTAGATGGGGAAGGATGGAGGGCTAGCAGGGGGAGGTGGTTGTTTTTTAAAAACCAGCAAGTCTCTGCTCTGTTGCTGGACTTTTTCCCCACCACATCAAGCCTGCAGGTTACTGGCAGGCAGAGCAGGCGCAGAGCGAGACCTGCCAGTGCTCTCGGACCACACACACACTCTCAGCTGCTCTTGAATTCTCTGGGGATGGCTTCCATCCACCGCCCATCCCTGCTTCCCAGAGCCTGGCTCTTCCCTTTGGCCGTGGCCTGCATGGAGCAGTGTACAGGAGAAAACCGTGTGCTCACACCCCTGAAGGCAGCGGCAGCCTTGACGAAAGAGCCGTGAGCGAGTCGCAGGAACTGAAGGTGCTCACGAGCTGTGCTGCACCAGCATCCCCACGGGAGCTAATTCCAGCAGTGCTTCTGCAGCTCAGTTAACTCTGGAAATGCCAACATAGTGGCACCCACAAACAAATAAACAACTCAGCATTTTTTCTGATCAGCCATCATAGCCATCCAAGGATAACTGCTCATTTCTAGTACAGTCAGCTACCAGTGCACTTCAGTTTCACTGAACAACTCCATACCTTTCCTCTAAGATACATACAGTAAGTCCATTTACCTTGCTACACTTGGAAGTCTAACCACAATGCATATTAACATAATTTCACCCCCCCAAAAAAAAGCCATGATCATGGGCACACAGTGACAGGGCGAGATTTTGTAAGCTCACTGCCATAGCTCAATTTGCAATTAAAAGCTATGTAAAGCTAAAAGTGTGATTAAAAGCAGCAGACAACCAGCTCATTATACAGCAGCAGAAAGAAAAGCCTTTCAAACACCAATTGCTCTACCTGAAATATCAGCTGCTGTTGTCATGCCTGGGACTGAGCAAGAACATCACTTAGCTCACTGAAAAGAACTTTCCCCAAGACAGATTGGCAGCATGACAAATGCAGGTTGACTACAGAAATCAAAGACCAAATACTTGTTCCTTATATAAAGGGTAGGCATCAAAAAGAAAAAAAAAGACAGAGAAGAAAACCTGCAAAGAGCCTCAGAGAGGTGTAAGTGAAAAGACAAATTATTCAATTGTTTCAAAACTCTCTGGGAGATAAGTTCATTTAAAGCAAGTATAATTTCTTGTATGTGATGCTGATATGTTTTAGCCAAGTCAGAATCACTGTGTGTGATCAGGGAGGCCCCACACACAAAAGCTGTGGGGAAGGAAGAAGCTTAGACATATTCCCCAGCAAACACTCATCCAAGAAAGAAGCTGTGTTTAGATTCCAGAAAAACGCCTACACTGTCTTTACTTGTGATTACCTTTCAGCATAACCAAAAGGGCTTTCGAAGGCTTCAAACACTCCAAGAAGCACGAAGACAGATTTTCTTCCATCAGCGTTTTACTTTTCTTCAATTAAAGACAACTGGGCAGTCCTTACCCACAAAAAGCCAATTTATTTTTAAAATGCCTGTGCAAAATTACAGTTTTGATTAAAGTGCCTAAACTGAAAACTAAACTTCACTAGCTGTAAAAGGTATTTTAGTGGGTTTATTCCACGACTTGTACAGGCTACACATTATACAGGCATTTTTAAAACTCATTAGATAGCAGTTTTGGGCCTGACACTGAAACTAGTTCACCTAAAGTGCAAGCTTTACTCTGCCAAACAGACAGGGTTCAATAGTCTTCACTACACACAGCTGTATAAAACATTCTGTATATAAAACAATCTGTATATAAATCAGCTGAATAAAGCAGAGTAAAGCAATCTGACTATAATTCAATAACAAAGATCAATCTTAACCTGTCTATGCCTATGGAGATATCAATCTTATTTTTTTTATACCTATGCAGACATAATATCAGGTAAGATTTTCTGTGTTTGAGTTGCAAGTGTGAGACTAATTTAGGAAAATACCTTTCTCTAAAATATCCCCCCCAAATGAGTACCTTATCAGTAAAACCCATCTACATCCCTGGTTAATTACCTGTCAGCTTCTGAGACTTTGCTATGACAGTCCATCAGCTGTCATCTCCAACAGATATGAGACAGGAGCATTAATTAGCCAAAAAATGACAACTCCTGTCCCTTGATATGAGTAACAGCAATTGAAACTGGAAGACCATTCTGCTTCTGGAATAAAAGCTGGTTTTATTAGCTCTCTTTAAAGAGTGTAGATTATGTAGATCTCAATTAAAATGTAAAGCATGTAATGAGAATATTTATTTAAATATCGTTTGTGCACTAAAACCTTTTTTCCATTTTTCCCCTCTCTTCAACAATCATGTATTAAGCACCTGATTATTATGAAGTATGCATAAATATATGCATTATCTCACACTTGTACTGCTTAAAACCAAAAACAATGGAAGAATTATACTTAAAAACAAACATGTGTAAAGCATTTCAAGAACCCTGAAAGCTGACAAAATAAAAGGCTACGACAGGTTTAAAACAGACAATAAAAAGGTGCAATGGACATGTCAACCTTGAAAAAGACCTTTTAAACTACAGTAGTATTGTCAGGTGCCCTTACCCTTTGTCAGCCAGCTACCTGACCTCATCAATCAGCTGTAGCAGCCAAATGAGAGCACAATGTAAAATCAGCACCAGGTAGACCTGTCCAATGAGGGGTCTGCCAAGGTTTTGAGGTCACATTCAAAACTACAAATTAATTGCAATCAATCATATTAATTAAAAAAATGTAATATCAATAAGACTAAAACTTGCTAGTACCATTCTGCAGAGTTTGTGCTCGTGACTCCTTTCCCAGATTGGCGTGGAATCCTCCTCCTAAAGTCGGTGTTTTGCCTGCACCTATTAGGGGAAAAAACAAACACCAGACATGTCAAAGGCAGTAACTTAATTAAAATAAAATTTATTGTGCCACTATATGCAGTATGTGTATAATCCACAACATGCCAAATTACATTAAGAAGGGCTTAAAGGACTTAAGACCTCAAGTACCAATGCTGTGCAAACTATTTCTTCCTTGGGATACTGTAAGAACTACATGCCTTCCCAGTCTCAGTTCCAAAGAAAGTACAAAAATCTCTCGATGTCTATTTTAGGCAGAATGAGAAAATCAACGTTCTAAAATATTTCTCAAAGTAAATGATGAAAACCTACTTAGTTAATATATTTTGTCCGAAGACTATTCAGTGCAGAGTTTTAGTAGCTAATTACTAGCACTACAGAACATAAAACCTGTTTAGCATTCAATAACAACTGTGTTGGCTACTACAGAAACAGCACTTACTCTAAAATAACTTCAGTTTGTCATTAGGCACACAGAGCAACACTTAGGCTACAAAAACTGCAAGTCTGGAACTGCTACTTTTACACCCTGAAAGGTTGGAGACTAAAAGATGTCTGAGTTGTAAATTAGCATCAACTAGAGGCTGGTTTATGCATCTGTGCCAATGCTGAGCAGCCTGAATGCAGAGTCCTCTGGGAGTCAATGGAACTACTCATGCAAACCGATCTTGCAGAACGGGGAATTAAACTACCAAGGACAGAAATAGTCTCCCACTAAAGCAGGAAGGTTTTTTTAAAAAACAATCAAGCTACCTCAAGCAGGATGTTCAAACCTATCAGCTTAACAACCAAGTGCAACCAAAAAGCTAAATTGCACAGGACGGAAAACAAGCCATTTGTTAGCGATTCGACTTCTACTTAATTCAAGTAGTCTGCTCTTCGGGATAGGGAAAAAAGTCATCTTGTTGCCTATGATGCCTACAGCTTTCCCTCAAGTTCTTGTAACTGTTTTCTCCTCTTACACCAGCTCTTCACAATAAACTAGAAAGGCTTTGGGACAGATACACAGAGAGGAATGAATTGGCGTTTGAGAACAGTTCAGGACATTTCTCCTACACACCTGAATAAGATAATTCCATATACAAGTTACAAGAAACTGTGACCTAACCTGTTCCCACTTACCAGACTTTTTTAGCTCTGGTCTCCTCTCAGTTACACTTAAGGTATGTCTATACTGAGGAAAGAAAAACCAGAACAGAAAAGCTAACATTCCTCAAGAATTACTGTCTATCAGCCCTCAAAGCTTATTTTTCCGTACAACCTTTAAATTACGTTTCCAGTGCTATCCACATGAGAAACTGACTTCACTTTCACTTCATTAACAGATCCTTTCAACAAACAATAATCAGCTCACACATAAATGCCCCACAGATTAAGTACTTCAGTTCAACATCCTCATTAGAAGTGAAAAACATTCAACAGTGACCTCCTCACTGGGTACAGGAGTAACTCCCCCAACCCCTGTATTTGACTATTATAGACAGCAACACCTCCTTGGCATTCTAACAGGTACAGCCTCATATTTCCACAAACACTTGAAAACAGACAGATGAGGCAAAACAGGGAGAGGTTACCAAACCACCATAGCATGCACAACTTTTTTGGTGTACATTTAACAAGAATGGTTCGCCTGGAAAAAAAACATATCAATGGTGGCAGTAGTTTCATGTTCATTTTCTTCAGTAATTCTGCGTCCCATCCTCCTTGGTTTTGGTTCTTTTAATGTTTGCTTTACCACAGGCTTCCTCACTGGTCTGATTTGGAGCAGGAGAGCACACACTCGAGCATCAGTACAGGACTCCAACTGCAGGAGAAGAGCAGGAGCAAACAGGGCAGGCTGGAGGCAGCACATGTTTCAAAGGCACCATTGCTCCCTCTTCTGCACAAAGGGCTCCACTTCCCAATCCCCTCCATCTTTGAATACACCAAAATACTGGACTGCTTTGGACTGTCACTGGCAAAACAGCTCTTTTACAGGTTTCCCTGTTACTACTAAAAAGCCTGCACAAAAACAATCCTGTGGTGGTGATAAACAATACTAATAACTAAATGATTTAGCTTACTCAGAAGTTAAACTCCACAAAGAGTACAAACAAATTGAAATTAAGCTGAGATTTCAGTGATTTTGTTCTTTGAGATGCTTTTTCATTAGACATCAAGCTATACCATCAGACATAAAAGTGATTTCTTTGCAAGCAATAGAGACTGCAGCAGATAACAGCAGAGCTATCTGAAAGACAAATTCTGCTATCAGAATTGATGTGCCCATTTCTCAGCAAGTTAACTGGAAAGACTGAACATCTCTAATTAGCATTTGGCTTTGAAAACTGACAGAAAACTAGTCTGTTGAGCACTTAAACTCTCAGAACTGCAAACTAATGTTGCCACTGACTATGTAGCCTCACCATCAACTTTAATCTTACAAGAAGAATGCAAACCAAACTCATTAACATAACTGTTCAGCTGGGTAATAAAAAGATAAACTCTTAAAAAAAGAAAGCTGGAATTATCAAATTCATTTAAAGACAAAAATCCCTACAAAGCTAGTAATTTTAAAAGTACAAAGAAAAGGAACAGCAATCGCTAGGCACAACCAAATTAACATCCCAGATTAACTGCAATTTTTACATTTCTTGACCTTTTCCATTTTTCCCTCTACAACTTCAAAAGCGAATTAAACAGGCTTTTGGGTTTTCACATTCAGCTTTCAAGACATACAAAAATATGCCCGAGAAGTATTCGGTGTCTTCAAGTACTGCCTGCCAAATCTTCAACATTAATGCTAACGTTTCCCTAAGCCAACCCAAATACCCTCCTGTGTGAGGTACACTGTCATTTACTGAGGTACACTGTCACCTACTGATTATTTCTAGAAACTCAACTCAGATTTGCAGCTTTGCATAACTGAAGCCTCCACTTCTCTTCTAGTTAGCTTTGGACGTTTACATGAAATTCTGGACAACAGAAGGTGTGGAGAGATGTGTTAGGCAGCTCAAAAGTACAGCTACTCCATTTTTTTGTGGTCCTCTCAGTGGGCTACGGTGCCCCAAGACAACAGAAGAAGAGAACTGAAGATGCAAATCATACACCTGGGAACTTGATGATACTTGGTGAAAGCCTGAACAGGTCCAGACCCAGCCCATAACCCCCATTACATAAGAGCTGAGCTACTTGACAGTGTTGGGTTAATGGTGGGATTTGATCATCTTAAAGGTCTTAGGTATTTCCTGACTTCGATGGTTCTTCAAAAGACTCCACCGGGACTGTCCCTCCATCAGCCTCAAGCAGCCATCCCCACGCTGCTCCTCACAGCACAGGCACCTCGGCCATTTCTGCTTTGCTCCACCAACTCCCTAGAAAAGGGAGTCACAGCACTCTGCTTCTCTACAGAAATGCTCCTCAAGCTGTTAAAGGTGCAAGCAAAGCTTGAAGTCTGCGGTAACCTTGAACAGCAATAAAAAGATGACATATAACAGGAAGAGCCCTTATCACATCCCTCTATACAACAGAGGCCAAGAGCAGCATCTGCAGCTTACAGGGCACTTTTCTGTCAGGGAGTGACATGAGGAGTTTCAGATTCAACACCTGGAGAAGAAAGAGATTCAGTCCCAGCGTTATATATTTTGTTTCCTCTACATAAAGGAGCAAGTGAAGACAGGGAATGAAGCAGTCTGCAACCTGAACTGAAGTGTCTCTGCTATCTGATAGGACCAATCCTACCAAAATCCTTCCACGTAAAACTGAATCCAGAAACCACCAGTTCTTTCTTTGGGATGAGGTAGGGGGAAAACTTCAATTTCAAATCCATGTTACTTATAGACCAAGCATAAAATCTCGGTCTGGTAAAGAATGCAGACTGGATCACAGTGGTTTCATAATGAGGGAAGACTAGATAATCTAATATAAAAAAATGAATGAGCTTCCTACTTAAGTTAGACCATAATAGTCAAAAGGAGAGTAAGCAAATGTCCCATGATAATTCATATAATATATAATAGCAAAATTATGTGATTAAAGATTTCTGAATGCACAAAACCACGGAAGTTTGTAACTAAAATAATTCTTTTCTCAGCCATTTTTACAGGGAAGTTAACAGGTCTGCAGGCACTGCTAGGTAAGCTTACACAGACTTTAAATCTGCTCCATCACAGCTTGTTTTCTAGGGCTTATTTTCATAACTACCAACTGAAGAGATAAATATACTGTTGTGTCCACCACACCCCAGTTGAGGGCTGCACAAGTCTATGAAACAAGTCTGGGTCCAAGTTACGTGCTCGACTGCACTGCCACAGCGGACAGCAGTACCCTCTGCAGCACTTCCAGCAAGCAGTTGTTGCCATCCCAAGGACGGTAAGGAAAGACTCAATGCCAGAAAAACCCTCATACTAACTCTGGTGCACGATTGCCACCTGGAGGATTTGGGGAGAGAAGCCAGATTGATTCAGTTCATCTCACTAAAACATACAGCGGATAGTTATTTTAGATGCAACCCTAACTCTTCCTTCCCAACACAGTGTGATTATGAATTAGTTTTGCAATGAGAAAACCTAGCACAGAGTAAAACAAGCAAATATTCTCCGGGATATCTTTCAAAAGGTCTGTAAATTCAGCATATCTATACTTCCTCTTTCTGTATTGCAAATTACATCATGACCACTCTGCATAACTTAAAATTAACCATGAATTAGTGTCAGTGCTAGAAATCTGGGGCACAAATAAGAGGAATTTTGCTGGTATTAATTTTATTTTCCCTTTTCAGTACCCAGCATCTGTATTACTGGGAGAACCCACTCCAGGACTTCCGGAGGCTGCGCTGTAAAACATATTTAATGTCAGGACTTTGTCTATCAATACATTTTACATGGAAACCAACTAAAAACTGCCAATTAACAACATAACCCTTACTCCTTCCACTTTTGTAATATTAAAAAATACACGAGAATCCTTTATTGTATATAACAACTGAGTAGACAAAAGCACAGAATCTGATAGAGAGTCCATCCTCTTTCCCAACTGTCTCACAAGCACCCACTGTGACAACAGTAATTGTCCATCTAACAACGTTCTAGAGGACAAAAAGGCACAAAAGATGAATGACTAGTAAGCTAAGCTCAAATTTTATGTAAGCTTTTTCCTCCCTGTATTTAGTCCTTCTCTTCTTTCCAATTTTCTGACCATAACTTTCCATTTCCACAAACCCCAAAAGACTGAAATACTTAGAGCAAGGCAAACTCCCATCAAGTTCTGCCTTTGAGGTCAATGTAAAAGCATGAAAAAGTTTTTAAAGGCAAAATAGTGTATAAAATATTTCAGTAAACTTCCATTGGCATATGTGAAGCACAGCTTTACTAAATAAAAAGGTGCATTAAATATGTCAAGGGATACTGCAAACTAAGAGCACACATTCAGCATTTACAGCAGTGCAAATGGGTCACTGCAGTAAGTTGCTTATAATTTACTTGCAAAAAAAAAAAATATATTAGCAGTAAGGAACTTTTTCTTGATATTCAAATATTTGAAGCAGCCTACTTACAAATGTTGTGGAGCCTCCTGCACTAAAAATTTTAATAAATGCTTGATCATGCTTTAAGTTTACAACTCCCCTTTCTCCCTAGGTGCAAAAGCAATTGGATAACTTCCCACAATCCACACTCTTCTCATCAGCCTCAAATTAGTGTATTGCAAACTCATGTACATTTGGAGATGAAGAGTCTTAATGTATGTTTGCTGTACAAGAGCCATAAGCTGTACATCATCCTGACTTGGTGCTGCAGTTTCAATGCTGCCTGCAGTCTCCCATTTTTTGACCGTGTCTGTGTATTTGTCCCTGCCCTAAAACCTCCAGGCTTAGTCACTAAGTAACAGTAAGTTAAAAGACTTTAATTCAGGCAGGTTATTGTAAATCTCAAATAATAAATGCCTGCCTAGCATTTAAAGAAAAAATATGCGCATTTAACTTAGTTTATAACATATTTTTTAATCAAAAGCCATCAAAACAAACAGAAATTCGGAGCAAACAACCAGAAAACAGTAAACCTGTTTCAAGACAGTCACACACAGACACACAAATGATGTTCATTCACCTCAGATCCCAAAAGCAGAGTAAATCCTGCAGGGCAAGAATCCCATTTTGGTGGCCAGGCTAGTCATTCCATAACCCTCCTAGCGAGGCTTCCCACAGTGTGCATTTGAGGATTCTGTAGGTCTCATCTGGAGCTGACAAATGCCAGTAGCTCCACAAACTTGTCTTCTCCATCCCTCCATTCTGCTGCTTCAGACCATGGCTGCTGTATTGCACTATGCTAACTTCCACGTTTTATCCTGTTTTCCCAGGGAAAAGAGCACACACAGCAGCACTGCACGTCTCTGTTATCTCTGCCAGTTTCAGACAAANAGGGAAAAGAGCACACACATTATCTCTGCCAGTTTCAGACAAACTTGAGAGGGGCACAGCGCTCTCAAAACTACAAAGTTTCTGTTGGGTTTGTAAAAACAGGCAGCTGGATGGGCAAGATGCATGCAAAGTTAAAACTAGACAAAAGCTCCTGAAAAATAATTCTGATTTTAATTTTTACTAGAGATGTGACTCTGAACTCTGCAGCAGGACAGGGACAGGCTGAGCTGAGGGCACTGAGCACCTCCATGTGTTCAGGGATGGGTTGAGGCCAGGCAGGATGTCAGCCTGCATGGGGGGTCAGGGACAGGCCCAGCCAGGGGAACAAGGTCAAACAAAGCCCTGGGATGGCCCAGCAGGGCCACAGGGATGGGCTCAGACCAGGCAGAACACGAGCCTGGCTCTACAGGGCCCATGGCAGGGCAATGCAAGGCTGTGGGGAGCTGGAGAACAGTCCTGCTGCACAGTCCCTGGGGTAGGGACTGACATCCCTGGAGTTCAAGATGGGGCCCAGGGCCATGGGCAGGATTGGGGGAACCCCAGGGAGAAGGTTGTCAGGCACAGCAAGAGCCAGCAGTGCCTGGTTTATGCCCAAGACACTTATCAGATGCTGTTTTTCTCATCTGACTACCAAGCATTTAAAGGCAATTCCTGGAACAAAAGAAGCTGAGCTTCCCCAGACACACTATTTGTCAGGATCACAAGCTCAGTATTCCTTGCAGTGCCCTTTCTTAGTCTTGCATTTCTCAGCTACATCTTCCAGCTTGCTGCTGCACTGCCTGCACACCAACCTTCTCAGGTGAGACTGTTTTCTTATCCTTTGATTTGTGCCAGAAGTCCCAGACTTCACCTTTCTCAACTTCTGTAAACAAAAACCTGAAGAGAGATCTGGACTGTCAGGGTTTGCTCTGCACTCAGCTTTCTTCCTCTCACTCTCTTCAGTTTCATATTTGGGTTTTCTCCTGTCAGCTACAAGGAAAATATTTGTGAAAACAGTTTCTCCCAACAACTACCACACCACAGGAGACTCTCACCCAGACACGGTGAAAAAGTGATCAGAGAACTCTAAACCTTCAGACACGGCACTCGACTCATAGCTTGCCTTTCTACAAAAGCAGCTGCCATCAAATCAGTGCAAACTGGCAAAGAGCTCCATGGAACTCTGTCTTCCAGGATGCAATTACAGTATAATGGAGAGGGGGGGAAAAGTAGCTCCCTCTTAAACTCTGTATTGCTGTGCCTCCTGCTGGGATGTGTTCAAATGTTATGACTGACAGGCTTCTGTTAAGAACTTGGGTATGAAGAAAAATAAAAAGTGAAGCACATTCATTCCAATTAGCAGAATGAGGAATTTTGATTCAAATGCTCTCCAAATTTGGTAAGAAGTCACAGAGAACAACTTCTTTTGGCTAGTTCGAGATGGTCTGAACTGGTTGTCAATAATGAACTGAATAGCTATTGTTCAAAACTAGACTCAGCTAAGAAAAGCACACGCCTCAAACACTTTGTGTGCAATTAACAGAGTTCCTTGGAGCTCAAATGTGCATGAAACCCTTCTCCTCTAGTATCTGTCTTATCCAGGGTCAAATCAGTCAAGTCCACAAACCCAATTTCAAGGCAGGTTCTTTATAAGCTTCAAGACATAACACAACTAAGGCTAAGTGTTGAGGCTGGACTCTTACCTGACTGTGACCACTCACAATTAAGAATTACAATAACTGGACCAGCACAGAGCCTACCAAAGCTTTCACTCAGTTGTGCTTTGTGAGGACTTTCCTCTCAAATGGTCAACAGGACAATATACAGCTGCCCCCCTACAATATGAAGAGGTTATTCCTGTGCTTGAAAGAACTTACCAGCTCATGACCCAGCAAGTGACAGGTACCTCACAAGAAAAGCTGACTTGTCATCCCTTGAGACAGACAGCATTAAAAGGAATGGTGGGATCAGGCTAACCTGCAACCATATTTTACATTTCCATCAAGACCATGGCAATGTAGAGTACTGGTGGTGTTATGCTGAGACAGCCAGGTCATGCCTATCGCCAAAACGTATCTCACCATGATGATCTCTCTCCCTCTCTCTCTCTGTGTCTCTTCTCTGTGAATTTCTATAAGCATGCTCTCTCCTTTTATTTTCCCCAACTACCATCAGGGAAGAGTTCATGGTCCTTATTACACAGTGTTGCAGATGCAACTTCATAAACCTGACTTTAAACCTTCACCTTCCAGACTCTGGACACCTTATCACAGATCTCACAACTGTAAATATCTCTACTACCTATTTCTCACAAGATCAGAAGAATTAACGAAGCATTTTCAGGAAAGAATGTTTCTATATAAGTGTCAAAGCCAGATGAGTTTTGTGTTCATCACTTTATAGAACACAAGCTAAAAAAACCCATTATTAATACCTAAGGACATCGACACTTCATGCTACAAAATCAGTCCCCTGATTCCTAGACCAAGGTTAAAAGAATGGTCAAAACCCTCAAAAACACCTCTGTAAAGCTCAAAGAACGTGATCTTTCTGTGATAACTCAAAAGAACAGCTCTGTCAAATCAGACTGAGGGACTACCTAGTCCAGTATCCTACCTGTGAAAGTCCACTAATATACATGGCTACAAGGGAACACAAACCACAGGAGGAAAGCTTGTTATGATAATTCTCTCATAATCTCCAAGTGTCTACAGATCTGTGGCTCAAGGATTTCCTGAGCCAGAAATGCTTTTCTTTTTTTTTAATGGCCATGACACATTTTTATTCTGCTTGTCCAATCATTTTAAACTCACATAAACTTTTAACATCCACAGCTTCAGATTTACACAGAGTTTTTTTCTGTAAAAACCCAAACCAACCAAACAAAACCTCCTAATGATTCTGAACCTCCTACTCACTACCTTTGAAATAAGCTGGCTGCTAGATTTCTTAGCACTCCCTAAGTGTTTTGCACTATGTGATACTGAGCAGCCACTCATCCTTGCTGTGTTATTCTACTGCATTTACAGACCTCTACTATGGCCCCATTCAATCATCTCTCCCAAACTGAAGAGGCTGAGCCTATTCAGTCACTTTAGCTGAGAATCTCTTCAGGAAGCTCTCCTCTTTATCACCCCCCTATCCTCTCCATATCTTTTCTAGTTCTATTAGAGGTTTTCTTGAGGAGGGGGAAGAAAAGAGAGAAACCCACCAGAACTGCACACAGCACTTCAGTCACAGGCAGGGCTGTGGATACGTAACAGAGTATGGACATGCTTTTGTACTCTTCCTGATAAATCCTAACATTCCCCTCCACACTCTGATTTTTTTGTACCAAGAATGAACATCTAGCTCAATGTTTTTACAGAGCTATCCATTAAAACCTAGGGATCTCCTTCCCAAGTTATCCTGTCCAGTCCAGATGTAGAAAAAGAAACCACCCCACATGTAGAATAAAGAAACAATCCTACCTCTCACGGCAGCTCTTGATGCCATCTGTTATCTCTCTACCTAGCTACTAAAAACAACAGGTCCTTCTACAGTCTTTACTATCCCAAATAATTTACTGTTGCCAGCAAACTTCAGTAAGTCACCATTCACCACTTTTCCAGATCATCTGCCCAAATTCTGTCGAATTCCATCGGCACCTCCCTCAGGAGACATATCATTTATTTCTAGACTACACTTCTTATCATATGAGGAGCCACTCTGCTGTGTAAGAACCCTCCCTTACCCATGACAGCTCAGATTGTGTAAAAGCTTCTGGTGAAGGATCTTGCTGACCTTCCTTTGAAAATCCAACCTTCTGCTTTATTCACTTACCAACTTCCTTAGAAAGTTCCAAAGGATCTGCTTGGCAAGCCATTTTGCCAAAAAGCACTGTTACCCCATATTTACCTGTACAGACACCTAATTTGTCCATCACTAATTCCACCTTGTCAGGTCCTCCTGTGCATGTAGATGTGGCACTAAGGAATGTGGTTTAGTGGTGGATTTGGCAGTGCTGTGTTAATGATTGGACTCGATCTTAAAGGTCTTTTCCAACCTAAATGATTCTATGATTCTACCCTTTTTTCCAGCAGACTTACTAGCCTGGGTTTTCCCAAACCTTCCTGCAGCAGCAAAGCAAAACAAATAACAATAACAAACAAATAACAAAACAATAACAGCTCAATGTAAATACTGCCTGGGAAAATTTAACTGTAATCTCACACCTTCCTCCAACCCTGAGAAAATAAAAGAGGGAATTTCCCATGTTTTATAGTGATTCTGCTGGACTTATTAGCAAGGACATGGCATGATCTAGAGAGCCCACTTTGTATTAATATAAAGTGCAGTACTCTCTTCCTCCTTCAGCAAACAGATGCAAGATTCTGAAATCTTAACATGCAACTTGGCAAAACAAAACGTTTGTCTGCGTGTAATAAAGATAAACACTAACAGTATCTCCTTGCTTTCCATTCCCTTTTATTCCTTTATGATGAAGATGAAAACAAATTATTAATAAAGGCATCTATAACTATTCAACATGTACTAGCAAATAGAAGCAGTTGTGGATCTTGGAAGGATTCCGGGAATCTTGTTTCACAACCAGAAGCTCTGAACTCTACAAACACCAAGAGCCCCGTTCAACTTCCAGCCCTCCAAGAGAGAACCTGACATCCCTCATCCTTTGCAAAACCTACACAACCTTCTCAGACTCACCCAGCCCCACTGACCTGAGCCAGGGGCTCAAAAACAGCAGCCCAGGCACCTCTGTCACTGAAAATGCCCCACACATTAGGACTGCCTGAGATCACCACACCAATGTCCAAGGAGCCTCAGCCCAAGGCATTTCGTACACAAGGAATCCCTCAGGGCCACAGACCTAAACAGCTGAGAAAGATGACAGGAAAAGGTGCTAAAAACAGGGAACTCTGATGGAAACCTGCTAATGTAAACAGAAGTCTCAGAGATGTAACTTACCAGAAAATGTTGCTTTCAGCAAGTTCATGTTTTCTGACTTACAAAGAAATATACATTCCTCTGGAAATTCTCTGCCCAGCACAACACTTAGAAATACTAAGTCTTTCTTACACAGGAAAGGACTTTTCTCCTCATTCCTGAGGACTTAAATCAGTCATACACACATAATAGACAAACACACATCATGAAGATGCTGTTACTGCAGCACAAATACAGCTTTTCAGACTAGCTTTCATCACTCAGTTTCAAGTCAAGAAAAAATAAATATTCACACAACAGAAGCATCTGTTTTCAAACATAAAGAATTGTACCAGCATAAGCCACCCATATTTTAATTTCCTCAAAATATGGTGTGAAACAGGGCCTATACTTATAGAATCACAGAATGGGTTGGGTTGGGAAGGATCTTAAAGATCACCTAGTTCCAACCCTCTGCCATGGGCAGGGACACCTTTTACTATATAAGGTTGCTCCAAGCCCCATCCAACCTGCTCTTGCACACTCCCAGGGACAGGACATCCACAACTTCTCTGGGCAACCTGTTGCAGTTCCTCATCACCCTCATAGTGCTGCACCCTCATCCATCTTTGCAGTAATTTAACAAATCTACAAACAGCATTGTTCTGAAGGTCCTGTTCTGTAATTTCCACAAACATGACTTCACCAAAGTGCATCAATGGACATGGGGACTTGCCAGAAGATCACAGTATGAACACACAGCGAAGCCCCTGCAGCCACAGCTTGTGCCAGCCAGAAAAAGCCACCATGACCATGCTAGAGTGTGCTGCAATTACATTTTCAGTTTTAAATACCCACCTATCCTTAGGGTGATTATCCCTCTTCATGGGTCCTAGAATTTGTCTTTTAAGAGTAACATATAACAGGTAACTAACTAGCTGTGCAAGATCAAAGCATTAATGTACTATCCATAAAAAAAAAAATTACCAACAGCAACATCTCAGGGCTTACACAAAAGGAAAAGGTCTTAAAGGAACTTAGCAAAGTACCACGCAATTCATCCAGAGGATGAAAAAAAGCCTCAGTCTGGTGCAGTTCTCTCTCTTCCTTTTGATTTTTTTTTTTGGTAGGATAAAGGCATCCCAAAATGTGCTCTAGCTTGCGTGCCATCTGTCCTGCATAATTTTGGGTGGGAGGTAAAAAGCAGTACAAGCCCTTAAATATGTATTCTCCACATCACAACAGGAAAAAGTGAAGGATATAAGAGCTGCTCATAAGCTATAAAAAAAAGTAATGCCAGCACCCTGAGCTGGAAGACAGGAATGGCATCAGAAAAATCCTGTCCTATAGCAGACTCCCAAACTCCAATATGCAGTGCTGCATTCTCCATCACAAATCCTCTTCCTTCCCCACAGCCATACAATCCAACAGTCCCTCTCATTTCACTGCTAAGTTCTTTCCCATGCTTTTGCTTATACTTCTTTCTCCTTATATACACTCCCCATACCCATTTTCTGTCTCTCCCCTTTCAAATACTATGTCTTCTTCATGGGGTCTTTTTCCATGTCTTATCCTCCAGGGCATTCACACAAACACCTCAACCCATCTACTTGACAAAAGGCTCCTGACCCTTCACTTCCAGCCTCTTTCTTCTCCATCACTCTTACTCTGTGACTACACATATTCCCTCTATCCATCAAACATCCAGTCTCTCCTGTCCTCTACCCTATATAATTTCATCTACCTCTTCCCATTCCCTGTGTACCCAGTCCTTCCACACAGAACCCCAAACATCCTCACACACCTGCCTCACACTGCCTAGAGCTCCAGTCCCTCATGCACTAATTCCATCACATCCAGAGCATCCCTCCCATCCTGCACAGCTCTTTTGCCCCATTCATCCCAGTCTCCCATACACCATTTCCGTCTCACCTTGCACAGCACGCTGTCCTCCTATCCATGCACTGACTCTCCCATTTCCACTCTGTGCAGCACTAGTTCCCATATGGACCATTCGTATCCCTCCTTTGCACAACACACTTTTCCACAGTCTTTCCGTCACATCCCTTTGCACAGCACCCTGTCCCCTACACATTATCCTTATCTCCAAGCACACACTCCTCCATGCAGCATCCCCATAACCCCACCCTCTGGCACAGCATCCCTGTCCCTACACTGCCCACAGCCCCCTCATCCCTGTGCCCTGTCCCTGATCCCACAGAATCACAGGACCAATTAGCCTGAAAAAGACCTTTGAGTTCATAGAGTCCACCCTGTGACCCACCACCACCATGTCAAGCAGACCATGGCACTGGTGCACGGCAGTGCCACATCCAGTCCTTCCTTAAACACCTCCAGGGATGGTGACTCCACCACTGCCCAGAGCAACCCATTCCAATGTCTAATCACCCCTTCTGTGAAGAATTTCTTTTTAATGTCCAACCTAAACCTGCTCCAGCACAGTTTAAGACTATGTCCAGCTTAAGGCTATGTCCTCTCATCCTGTCACTTGCTGCCTAGGAGAAGAGGCCGAGCCCCACCCAGCTACACCCTCCTGCCAGGTAGTTGTAGAGTTATAAGGTCACCACTGCATCTCCTCTCCCCCAGGCTAAACACCCCCAGTTCCCTCAGCCTCCTCACAGGACTTGTTCTCCAGACCCTTCACCAGCTTCACGGCCCATCTCTGAACTCGCTCCAGCAGCTCAATGTCCTTCCTGAATTGGAGGGCTCAGAACCGAACACAGCACCTGAGGTGTGGCCTCACCAGAGCCCAGTATAGGGACACTGAGGTCACTTCCCTGGTCCNGTCAATTCCCTGGTCCCGCTAGCGACACTATTCCTGCTCCAAGCCAGGATTCCACTGGAGTCCTTGCCCACCTGGGTACACTCTGCCTCCTGTGCAGCTGCTGTCAACCAGCACGCCCAGGTCCTTTTCCATTGGGCCGCTCACCCCTGTCCCTGACCCCACACTGCCCACGGCCCCCTCACCCTGTCCCTGACCCCACACCCCTTACAGCACCCACTCCCTCCTGCCATGTCCCTTGTTCCCCATGCCCCTCTCCCCCACTCCCCCAACACCTCGCCTCCGACTCCCCACACCTCCG
>VYXB01006182.1:477027-514124 GCA_013397135.1 Pachyramphus minor
TTTTTGTCTGCGTCTTTTCTAATTATTTCCTCACATTGTTTTCATGACGTTCATCAGTAAGTGGCAATTGAAAAAGCTTTGGAGGGAACATTCTGAGAAGAAAAGGTTTTGGCGTCTATTAAATCACATCAGTGCTGTCCAGAGACAGCACTTCACAGCTGAGCCTCCATCCCTGAGTAAGTGGCAGAGACCCCATGGCTTTCCCAGTTAGCTTCCCAGGATCTGTGCCTGGTACAATTCTTGGTACATGAGGACAACAGAAAGCACAAATACTGTTCTTGGTACATGAGAACAACAGAAAGCACAAATACTGTTGCTTGGAAAATCTGCCAAGGAATTAGCAGAGGGAAAATCCAAGGATGTTGAGCACAAAGATCCAGAAGCCACCACCACTTGGAGAAGTCTCTCATCAGCTGGAAGCTGTGAGCAGCTCTTTTGCTCTGAACATCTGCCCCTGCCAACATGCCACTCAAAGATGAATGACTGATCATTGGGTGCTTTCAAGAAGGATGTAAGCAAGGTAAAAATAGATGTGCCCTCCTAGTTTCGAGCAACCTGCAACTTAAGGATTCACCAGCTGAAGACTCATACCCACTAGCAGACTTTTTCATCAGGTTTTGATCTGTGTATGCTTTCAGGACCCACATCTGGTGGTTTGAGGTGTATCACAATTTAGTTGGGTGGCAAGTGAAAAAGTTTAAAAATGGCCTAAACATTTCAATTGGTGATCCTGAGTTCTTGTGGTGGTGGTGAAGGGCTGACCCCATCACAGGGTCATGACCTCTTTCATGTCATTTAACATTTTTTGCACTGTTTACAGCTTCTCTCAAGCAGGATCACTTCACAAGAGCAAATCTTTCTCTAGGTAAGTAGTGCAATGCTAATCAGACAGTCCTAAAATGAAATAATCTGTTCAGGGAATGTTTAAGATGAAGCCCTTTTTAGTGAAATTTTGGTTATATTCTTCATTGAGTAACTGCAGACCTCCATCACTTGGGGATGCAAGCACAGGCAATGCTTACAGGCAATTCCTGTGAAAATGCAACTCCACTCGTCTGCAGTTCTCATATTCTGAGAGTTGTTCATTCAAACATTAATGGATTCATCACTCACCATCAGAGAACCATTCTCCAGTCATCTAATTGCCTGTTTAAGCAGAAATTGAGCTGAAGTGAGGAAATGCCTGGTTACAGGTCCATTTTTGTGTGCACATTTGATGAGTGGATATTTTGGTGCAAATACTTTTTCTATATAACTTGAAAGTGAGGCTTTCACTAAATGTTGATGTGCAAGGGAAAAAAAAAGGGGCATTACACTAGGTGGACCTGCACACTCAAATGCAGAAGTAAACCATACATCTTACTGATAGTTTCTATTGTTTTCTATAGCAGTGAGTTGGAACCTGTAGAAGCATGCCAAAAAGTAAATGTGAGTCTCCTTTAGTTTTGAAGACTAAGTTTGGAAAAGCAGCTGTACAATAGTTGATTATCTGCTTTGCACCAAAGTAAATTCGATGCCGTTAAAAAATAATGCTATAAACTATGTAAAGTACCTAAGACAGCGCTCAGCATTTACAAATTATACCTGACAAGTTACAAATAGGATTAGGAGAAAAGACATCCACTTAAACAGGAGTTCACTAGCTGTATAAGAGCAGGACATGAAAAATCCTGCTGTCACCAGGTGGTATCAATAGTCCAAACTCTCATTATTGTAATTTCATAGGCAGAAGTCTGCCATGATTGGAATGAGTGAGCTGGCATCAAAAAAGAACATGCCAGTCAAGTGTTGTTTAAGACCATGAAATGTCTGTGTGTCAACATAGACTCAAAAGTGTGTATTTTTTAATGTCGTGAGTTCTTTGGCCATCAGGGGCCCCCTTCAACCTGAAACCTGCAGAGAAAGCGAGAACATTGCTGCAGCCACACTCAAGCCTCTGCTTTTGCCAGTGTGGAGGAGAGGCTGGAAGCAGGGTAAGGAACACAGTGTCCTCCTTCACACAGCCCGTTAGCACCGGGGAAAGTTATGATGGAGCAAGCAGCTTGGATAAATACAGGCTGGCCCATGGGCGAGGCCAGTTCTCTCCTGTTTGGGTCATAAAAGACATCAAAGAATTGTCCTTTGAATGATCTGTGTGTCACTGCCTGCTTTTCTGACAGGAGAGGCCCAGTACCTCAAATATGCTGAAGTTATGCCAGTGCCAAAGAAACCATCAGTCAATGCTACAAGTTGTTGTCCACTACCAAAGCTACGAGCAGGCTAAATGGAAACACCATTAGACTTAGAAAAGTCACAGGATAATAATTTCCTGTCACTGGAGAATTTTCAAGAATTTGGCAGATTTCCCGGCTTGAATTAGTTGAATAAATTAGACAAATAACATTTTTCAGAGGGCAGCCATAAAAAAAGCTTGGACTAAATCAAGCTGTTTCATACCAATAATTTGAGTCAGCCTAAATTACAGAAAAAAAAATAAAAAAAGAAAATCACTTAATTTAAACATTTTCTCTAAATGTGGCAGTATCAAAAGGGTAAAATCTGCCACAGTTTTCAAAATGAGACATTTATGATCAGTTTAGGTCTCAGAGAATGCATAATTATTTTTTGAATTATAAAATATTTTAGGAGAAAACTTCTAGAGCAGTGCAAGTCACATCTTTCCTTCCCCACTCTCACCACAAGGTAGGAAGTTCCTTAAACCTCCATAAGCAAAAAAGGATGCATCCTCAAAGCAGTAAATCTTGCCATTTCTTCAAAAAAAGGCCACATCAGTAGCACAAAGGGGGAATGTTGTCACCATGGCCATGCCCATCTCTGCATTACTCAGAAAGGGCTGGGATCATCTCTCCTGTATTTTACAGGTCACCTTCCTTAGCTGGGAATTGGGAGCTGCAGCACTGATGGTCTGAGCGAGGGACAGGTCTGGAAATTAGTACTTCCCTGGGAGGACCAGTTGTTTCACATCTCTTGGCTCTCTGTTTCCAGGTGCTGGAGATTCAGACTACCACCTGTCCCCATTAAAATCACAGCTTTGGAGTTCTTCTTCCCCATCTTATGAGTTAAACACATATTTTCCCCCAGTAAATTAGAACTGGGAATCTGATATAACAATATGCCAGTAAGATCTGGAGCCTTTGGCTTGCCCTTCCATTGTCTGTGCTTCAATCAGTCGGCTCACACCAAGATTATAAAAAACCTGACCCAGGAGTTTACAGTCTGAAGCCCAAATTGAACAGAACAGTCAGCAGATTATGTATTCGACTGAACAATGAGGTCTTCAGTCCCTTTTTGAACCAGTTTTCCCTTACAGGGGTTATGTTTGTATCATATTGCTGAGAATTACACAAACCTATTATTTTTGAAATGAGTACAGTAGACAACAATGTTGCCAATAATGTAAGTTGTTAGTAAAGTGTGTATATTTACAGCAATATGAGAAGTATTTCAGAGAGCTCTAAGCACGTTCAATTCCACAGCCACATGCATGTAGCATTTCAGAAAATGTAAAGCTTAATGACTCCATGTTTTCCTTTGGAAGGGAGAGCTAGAAGAGGATGTTCCCATACATTTTTTGCCTATGATATTTTACATAAAGCCCCCACTGAAAGAGGCTTCATAAATGATGTAAGTAGAAAGGATGTCCAAAAAAAGGATAAAATTACAGTGTGGGCATTTCTAACAAACTATATCTTCCCTTCCTAGTCTATCCCACGCTAAACAGTAAGCATAGAACTTTCTTCCTAATAAAGCTTTAGAGCTACTACCGTGACTTCTCACCCCTGCTACAGAAATACTATCCAGATGACCAAGGATTTTGTAATGCAGCAAGCTGCAACAAATATCCAGCTGAAACAGCAGTTTAGTGGACTCGGAGCAAAACCAAACTATTTTTACGGCATATAAAATTATGAAGAGCATTTCCCAATATATACCATGACTAATAATCATCAGCCTGTTCAACAGTGACATTTTAGACACTCCTTCTGTGGTCACCTTTCATTTGCAACCATCAGGTCTGCTAAAAACAGGAGGAGAAATTGCAGTTTAAAGTGAGATATTATCAGCTTTCCCAGACAGAAGCAGGTTGGGAGAGAAGAGAAAGAGAAAGCTTCCTCTCATATTTGAAGGAGTAAATGAGCAGCTAATAAACATTATAATTTAATAAGTGCACATATCCTGCTAACAAATTTTCTTTTGAATAACAGAACTAGATGGTTGATCTGTTTTGTTTTCAGTTTGTTTTGGTTGTTTCCAAAGAGTAAATCCCACAATTAAATTATAGCAATAATGAAAAAAAATTGAGCAATGTCCACATGAAGTCTAAGCTGGGAAATGACAAGGCAGAAATGTTCTATTTCCAGCCCAGAAATAAAATCCTAACCTGCTGATTTATGTTCCCTCCACAACATTTTTCACTTAGTTGCAGTGCAAACAGCACTGGTCTGCATTACTGGGCATCTTGAAAAGCCCATGAACCTTGAACAGCATTGCTGAAATCCTGTGTTTCTGCTACAACATGCCTGGAGCTGGGACAGAGCTGATGTAACTGGCTTCAGACATGTATTCTCCATGTCAACAGAGCTCTTCTTTCCTTTACTGGCATGGGGAGGGGGGGATGCTGACGTAGCATCCAGAAGGGCATGGCTTACTCTGGGTCCCTTGGATATCTTCATCAGCCCAATCCAATCCATCAAATCCTGTGACCTGAAGGTGAGACCTTTCCATCCAAACTCCTTTGCAGACGAGCTCATAGAACACGTGCCCGTGGTACCACACCATGTCCCCTTTCCTTCTGCCTGACCACCCTCCTGCACCACGATCCATGGGACAGCTGCCTCAGCACTGCAGGGTCTTGGAGAGAAAGCCAGGTTAGGGAGATGTCATCTAACTCCATATATTTCCACTGGGTAGCTCATACTTTGGTTTTTCAACCTGTTATTTGCCACAGGACCATGACCCATCAGCCTCCCACCATCCACAACACTGCCACTTTGGCCCATCACTGTCACCTAATCCCACCGAGCTGACATTTCCTCCCGGGTGCAAGAGGCTTCGCATTATCTCTTTACTAGAAAAGGTCCTGAGAGACCAAAATGACCAAAACTAGACAGCCCTGAGGAGGTCTGGAAGAGCAGCACAGCACTGATCAGATATAGCACCTTCCAGCTGTGGAGTCTTCTGGGGCAAACTTCATCAGAACGGGAATTTTAATGTAAACAAATTACACCTTCTGGGTTCTTCCAGCCCAGCAGGTCAGAACAGGTAAATATCCACTATCTCAGAATTTCAGCAACTATTGGAAATACCCACAGAGGCTTCAGTCATGCTTAATAATTAAAAGTCAGGTATTGTGTTAATCAACAGGTGCTAAAGGAATATGGCCTTCCTCAGAGGCAAAGTCTGGCATGACAGCCAATTTTTTCCATGACACATACTAGAAAGTACAGAAACACAATCAGCAAGATAATTTCCTTGCTTCGAGATTCAATATTTTAACAAATGAGTCACTGATACATGCTTCAGATATTCCTATGCTAAAACTAGAATAGAAGTCATATGTATGAAATCCACTCCTACCCCATAAGCTGCCTGTGATAGCTTTTTCCAAATACTGACCTAGAGAATGTCTGGTATGTTCAGACTGATGTAAGAAGTCTGGATTTTATATTCATGATCCCAGTTCATCAGCAGATGTCACACAAGTGGACTTGTCTCAGGGCTGATTTCAAGAACTAAGGAAAATGCACCAACAGAAAAAACTTTCTTTGCTGATCCTTTAGCTGAAGAAGCCAAATTTCATCAGAAGTATATGCTTGCACTGCTTTAGTAAAGGGAAAACATGGATTTGTCAGACTGCATCTGAGTATACAATAAAGAGTTCATGACTGAAAGTGTTAAATGTCAAAGAGGAAATATTCATTAGTACATGCAGCGAAAAGTGTAGCAGAGAGGTTTTATAGCTGCTCTAATGGCTAAGATAAGGGTCTGGGATTCAGGAAAGCTGGATATAAATGCAGGTTCTTTATGACCTTGGGCTACCCACCAGATATTGCTGGCCTCAAGTTATCCAGCTATACAATGGAGGTATGGTTAATTAAAGCACTCTACCCTTTTTTGGTTGGCTCTCCTGTATTGTTACATAGAGACATGGACAAAGGCAGAGATTTCTTTGACCATGAAGGAAGGGAAATGATGAATGTGACTTCATGCAAGAAACAAGTAAAGCACAGGTTTGGCAGGCCTGGGGGCTGAAGGAGAGGCTTCATCCACACAGATGGCATGGAGTGGAGCTGGTGGGACAGGGATTGCTGTTGAGCTGTCAGGAGCATTAGCACTGTAGGAAGGACAGACCTGCCTGGGAGAAGCAGCAGGTTTTACAAGGAAAAGATATGACTGACAGCATGGCACTGCAGCTGGCACACTGGGAGGGCACAGAGGGCAGGGAGAGAAGGGAGAGGGTGGTTTAAGAGACCTCACATCAAGGAGATAATGCTGAACAAAGAAGCCCACAGATCTTTCAGCACACAGACTGAAAATGACAGTAGGGGACATCTAAATATACAGCCAGGTCCTAAGCCTGGCCCACACTTAAAGGATTTGCCAGACTAGCCTTTTCCATCATGACTGCAAAAGAAACACCCATAGTCATGACAGATAAAGCCTTGTACTGGCACTGTTACGTCAGCCAAGCAGCCTCTTCCTCTCTGCATCCCTTCACACAGGGAGCAGGAATCAGACCTACCATTCAAAGCACTCTCTTGTGGATATAAGCTGTGCTTCTGCTAGGAGGATTTGCCAAAACAGATATACTGGCAAAGCAGCTAAGGTTGTCAAAATCAAGCTCCCCTCCTTTGACTTAAATCAGAGCTACACCGATTTGCACCAGAGAAACAGCTGGTTCTGAAACCAAAATAGCTCCTTAGTCAAGGGCATATTCCAAGGCCTGAATCATCTTTAGCAAAAGAGAGGGGCTCAGTGTCAGTGAGTTTGACAGCAGACATGGGAAATGCTAACTGACCTTTATGGAGAATGTCAGCACAGGGAACCAAGGCTTAATCCTCAAAAAGCCCTGAGGTATCGCTCTGATCAGTGCCAGGAAATTTGTGTCCCTCTGAACAGGCAGACACACTTGCCAACAGAACATGCAGGTCCAGATGCTGTGTGTGCCTTGATTATTGCATAATATTGCCAAATAGGATTTTTAAAAACCTCTAAAATGCCCTGCTCAAACAAATCAAGTTGCATTTTTCCAACATCATCCAAAGAACCAGCTCATTTCTTTGATGTAAATAACAGCTGAGTATGTTGAATCTGCTCTCTCATAGAATCATTTCTTTCCTAAAGAGAGTAAAATGATAAGGTTTTGGACAAAATGAATTTCCCTTTTGCCAAATTGCAATACTACCACTAGAGCATGGATTGAGTGAGTTCAGCTGGGATACTTCAGGAAGTAACTTTAAAAAGTGCCGTGCTAACAGCTTTGTCTTGGAAGGATGAGAAGCCCTTGGCATACATAGATCTCCAAATTTCCTATAAACCCACTTGATTCTTTGTAAAACATTTTTAATTCTCTTGGCAAAACCCCTAAGCCTCTACGGGGATGCCTTTGCATCTTGCCTTTTTGAGCTCCATCTCCCTCTTTCCATTCCTTTTCCAGGTGAGAGCAAGCTAAGAATTCCCAAGTTCTCTGTGACACAATGCCATCATCACTGGACACCCTGCCAGTGATGGGGACCAGCTCCTGCCTTTTGCTCACCACTGCAAATGCCATTGCATTACTGACATTGTCACCGAGGGGGCTATAGTTGTGTGAGTATAAATAAACATAGTGCTAGAAATGACACTCAGGGATAAATAGCAAAGGTAGTGCATAGTGTGAGACCAAAATAACTTTGTGCTGTTCACTGACAGTACCTTCCACTGGCTGTCTTGTGCTGGCTGTTTCCAGCCAGGGTCCTTGTCTTCCCCTGAAAGGCAAAAAGCACGTGTGACTTCAGAAGCCATGGGGCTCCCCTGTGTCCCTCCAAGATGGTGACACTGAGGAGCTGGGACCCACTTGCAAGTAAACTCTGAGCAGCAGTGTTCCATATCCAACATCTGCCAATGTTCTCAGAGCTGTGAAGCTCCCAGCCAAGATTTCCAGCACTCTTCTCTCTCTCCCTCCCTTGCAGCCACAGGGTGTCTTCAGCAGTCTCCCCCCACAGGGTCCCATCTGGGGGTTTCAGCCATGCCCTGTACCCTCAGAGGAGGTTTATGGATGGCACAAGTGAAGTAAAACATACAAATGGCTGTTCTCACTGAGAGGCAGAAGCATCATGAAAAGATTTGGGCTAAGCCAAGTGGCATATTTTACCTGAATGTATCTCACCAATTTGGATGGGATGGTCTGCAGGTACCTGGGACAGTGAGGGGGGAAGAGGGTGCAACAGGTCCATAATACCCGTGTTGTGTCACAGTGGGTGGCTTGAGTGAGAGCCAGGGGTTAGTTCTGCGAACTGGACCAATTAAATACCCATTTGGTAATAGACTGACGAGTACTGAAAGGGCTACACTCCTGGCACATGACTCCATAGATATTAATTCATCAAGGACGAGTTTGGCTTGGATGATACCTCAGATGAGAATGTGAAACCACAGAGAAGTATCTTATCAAAATACAATATATGGACAAGTTTCTGACCTTCAGTGTAACTGACAAAGACACATCTAGAACTCATTGCAAAGCTAAACCAATGTTTTGGCATTAATAATGGTGTTTGTACATGTCCTCTTAACACTTGAATTATGTTCTTTTACTCTATGAGGTTGCTATTTCACCAATTCCTTTTTTCTTTGTTCTGTTTTAAATTAGATTATGGAGAAATCCAGAACTCAGAGCCAATTCATCTGTTTTGCTCTCCCGGGAACAGTGATGTTTATTTTGAAAGGACTCTTTCAGTGATGTTTTCCAATTAAAAAAAAAGAACCCATAAACAATTCTTATCCTGCAGTGCTTATTGTATGAAGACTGCTTAAGCAGTAAATTACTCTTGATATTAAGGCTAGAACCCTGGATTTTTACATGATTTCCCTGCTTTGCTACAACCCTCTGCTCAGTGTTGTACATCAGTTTTGCCTTCTTTGAACAGAACATCTCCTCTTGTGTGGTATTCTAGTCACAACACTCAGGTGTTTCTGACTGTGGAAAGGAAGTATAAAACTAAAAAAATAATACAGTTCTATGATTCTGTGTTAATTCTAGTCATGCCAAGGGGACGGTAACACAGCAATCGAGGCCTGATTGGAAATGAACACTTAGAATTGCACAGAAACTCACTATTTTAATGCAGACATACTCTCCAACAAGGTTTCTCACCTTTCCAGAGTCATACAGCTTCTGAAAGGTTATACATAGGGCTCCCATTTGGACTCTTATCAGACAGTAGTTCAGACTCAACATCAAGCAGAAGGGCTACTGATTAGAGAGATGATCTAAATTGTCTCTTTTATTGCTAAAAGGTACATGCAACTTTGTCCTGTTCGAAGTTACATCCTTACCGCAAAGTTAAGCTTGGTTCTTGTAGAGTTTTACTCCCCAGGATTTCATCATCCACTGAGAAGCTTCAGAAATTTTCTGGGTTTTGCTCCAGGACATTTGTGGCTACATGCACTCAGTCAGCAGGGGATGGAGTGTCTTGCTTGTCCAGATACACGGTCTGCTGCTACAGGCCTGGAAAAATCTGCTTGTGCTTCCAACCAGAAGTCTCCAGAGGATTAAGGAGCCTCCAACAAATCTCTTCTGAAATAGTGTTGAAATAAAAAATGTTCACATGTCCAAAACACTGATTAAACCTAAATTAAACCTGAAGTGGTTACAGTAGCATTTCTGTGTGTATGAACCTGCAGAACCAGCAGCTGTGCAACATCTGAAGCAGCAGCCATTCAGGGACAAGGTAAAACTCAGGTCTGCCTGGGGTATGTTTCAGAGATCTTGCCTGCTGGTAACTCCTAAGTGACAAGACCTTCACTGCACTCACTGCTGTGCCAGTAAGCTCTGCCAGCTCCATAAAGCAAGAACAGATCTGCTGTGAGCTGCCACAGTTGATCATGTTGATGTTAACTTAGTCTTCAGGAAGGTCTCAGCCCACATAGGACTCTTGTTAGAGAGATCTGTTAGGGTCAGATATGAGAGTGATCTGTTGGGGCTCCTGAAGTCCTTGGAGAGTGTGACACCAACACACTGAGTGAGCACTAGGACGTTCAGTGCAGGAAATCCTGGAGCACCTACAGCACACCTAAAGGGTGACTGATTAGAGAGGAGAAGTAGAAAACACTGTTTAAACCCTGCTAATCTTCACAACCACTGTTTAGAGACCTTTCTAGCAGCTCCAGTCCCTGGACTACCATGGGTGATTTGGGGGCTGTGTGGCATTTAGGACATGCTACATTCAATGTTGCACAATTTAAGGAACATCTCCAGGGGATCTTAAGTTTACATTCAGTTGCTTACTGGGAATCACAGAAAAAAGTAAGTTGGAAAGGACTTCTGCAGGAATCTCATGCAATCTTCTGCTTAATGAAACAGAAAGTTTCTCAAGGCCTCATCTAGCTGGCTTTTGAAAGCCTCCAAGAATAGAAACTGCAGACAACTGGGCAACTTGCTCTAGTGCCTGATGACCCTCACTATTGAGAGTTTTCTTCCTTTTGCCTAGCTGGGCTTCATCCCATCTAGTCCCATGGATTTGTATACTTCCAGTTTACTTAAGCGATCCCAGCATCACCCTCTTCAGCTGTGGGTAGTATCTCCCTTTTCCAAACTCTGCTACTAGACATGGATACCTGTGAGCAAACTCTGCCAGTAAAGGCTGAGGCAAGTTAAATGCTGAGAACCCTCAGACTTCTGTGTGTCCTTCATCATTAGATCTGCCCTACTCAGCAGTGGACCCAGAAGCCTTTCCTGTTGGTCTTCCCATCATCACCAGCTATCAGCTCAACCCCAGCTTTGGCTTTCTTAATCCCATTCTTGCCTGCTTGTGTAATTCTGCACTGCTCCTTGATTGCCTGTCCCTGCTTTCCCTTATTACATGTGTTTTTTTTATGTGTGAGTTCAGTCAGTAGTTCTCTGTACGCCCAAGCTGGTCTTATGCACTGGCTGCTTAACCTCCTGCATGACAGTATGGATCATTCTTGGGCTTTGAGGAGATGGTCCTTGAAGGTCACCTAACCCTACCTGCCCCTTTACTCTTCACAGCAATATCCCATGAGAAGCTGCTTGCTAGTTCTCTGAGCAAGAAAGTCTGCTCTTCTGAACCCAGGGTCATTGTTCTGCTACTCTGTTTTCTCATGATCTTAAATTCTTGGTCTCTCCAAGGTTTCCATTGACCATCAAAACCCCAACTATTCCTTCCTTGTTTGTAAGCAGCAAGTCAATCAGAGCATCTCACTACTCAGCCTGGCCAGCACCTATGTCAAGAAATCATCCCTGACCCACTCCAGAAATCTGGATTGCTTCTGTCCCTCTGTGTTTCCTGCCCAGCAGCTTTCAAGTCAGGCAATATATCTCAATAAAGCCAGAGCTTGAAACAATGACAATTCTTCCACTTTTCTAGAGAAGGCTTCATCTATTTTATCTTCTTGGCCAGGTGATCTGTGGAAGGTGCCTACCACGTGTTGGCCTTCCCTCTGCTCCTGGCCGTCACACAGTCCATAGCAGAGTTTCATGCATCTGAGCTGCTCCTCTCTGTGCAGAGCATAACCCTCTTCCCCATCTCACCTTCCTCCTTCTAAAATCCGTCACAGCACTTCAGATGTTACAGCTCTTATAGCTTATGAGTACAAAGGAGCAATGCGTGGGTCAGTCCCCTGCCTATCCAGGTCTGCAACACTGTGTCTCCCAATCCAATCAACAGGGAGATCTGGGCACTGTCTCGAGATGACTTGCTGAAACACCTAAATTAGACGGTGCACCTTCGTCTCTTCGTTATTACACCGAAAAATGCTAATAACAGTCTTGGAGAAAGGCTTTAATCCACAATCCCCACAAATCCCATTACAGTCACAAACACGTCATGCATGCTCTGCCAGGTTCAGGAGAAAGAATAACTATCCTTTTCTAACGTAGTAAAGGCAGATGAACAATGGAAGCCCTCTCTCAAAGATTTAGTTTCCATTTCCTTCACAAAGTCAGGGACTTCCCTGCTTGCCCAGATGTGGTCATGGCTGATGTGCTTGTGTTGGCCTGATACAGGATAGAGAAGAGCAAGGAGCCACACAGAGGGGAACCCCTTTGAGGTCAGACCTTGTCAGGACCAGCAGACATGGGAATGCGTGTCCAGACACTTGCTTTTGTTTGTTTCTGCTGTTTTCAAGGAAAGGGAAAAAGGCTCTGTTTATCCTTCTGTCAAGAAACAAGATGACAGGGAGAAATACACTTCATTTACATTAGCAGTGTCTCTTCTAAACAGAAAGGCTATGACAGGTGACAGCATACTTGGAGCCTGTTCTTTTAACCTCAGTATGCTCTCTTTCACATGGAAGAAGAATTAGGGGAAGAACATATTGAAATTCTGCAAATTGCAATTTGTTTTCCCTGCTTCAAGTCGTAAAAATGCCACCACAAAAATTTACAATTTAGTGTGAGCCACAGGAGCTGCAACTGGTATGTGGTGCTCCCAGTGCAGTTTGTTTACAAGATGAAGGTTTCAGTCCCAGCCAGAGCAGGAACACATATCACCAACATTTGGAAGCAGGAAAATCCAGAAGGGAAATCCAGGTTTTAAGGAAATCCAGACTAACAACCTCTCTTCCTGCTGCAAACCACTGCCTGGTGCTGTTTCCAGTTTGACTGCTGCTCTTTCCCCCAGGTAAAAAGGCAACACAAGAAACACACCCGTCGCCAGGTAAGGAGCAAGTGAGGTGATGGTGCTGCTGTCTGTATGAAGGAGCTGCTACTGGTCCTCCTTGAATGGAAGGATGGTTGGTTGGTTGGTTGGTATGTGCAACTTTGGCTTTGAGAGGGTGAGAGAGACAAGCCACAAATAAACAGGAGTAATAACAAGCATCTTTAAACCTCTGTCAAAGATTCGTGGAGTGCTTTCTCTGTCTGAGAGGGAAACCAAATGGATGGATTATAAAACATTTTCCCCTCAGGCAGAGAGGAAACACTGGTGGGATCAGGAAACACAGTGGCATCTTTCACCATTGCAGCACCCAGTGAGACCCCACTTGGCTGGAAGTAACAAAGAGCCACATTCCTCACCACATGTAGAAGTGTTAATTCACTGGTCTCAGTGGATCTTAACACTACTAAAATGTCTGTATGATTCCAAGCAAAAAGGGACAAACTCTTTTATTTTGCTGATGAAATGCTGGGTTTGGCCTGTCTCTCCTGCAGAGAAAGTGGGCAGGCTCAGACTGCCTTGGTATTCCATGTGTATCAGGCACTGGCCCCCAACAGGACAAGATGAACAGGACTGAACCAGAGAAGACAAGGGCAAGGAACCTGCAAGACCTCCAGGTCCTGCCATGCCAGCTCACAGAGAACTTGCTGAGCACAGTGGGTGCTGTCTTTACATGTTCCTACTCCAAAGCCACCTGCAACACAAGCAGAATGGACTTGAGCTCACTTTGCTCCTTTCCATACCTCCAGACACCCAACTACACATCATGGTCGCCCCAAATCGTTGCTACACTGCTACCTCGCTTCCAGCTGCAAAGCCTGAAATCCCAAAGGGCAGAGTTTCCTTAATTAATCATCAGGCAGATATTTTTTTTTGTTTTCTCTGTCTCTTTTTCCACTTCTGAGTTGTGACATTTCCTGCCAACTTTCTGCTTGGCATGTATTTCTACAACAGAACCATATAACTTCTGAAAATAGATACTTACACTGGAAAGCCTGACACGCCCCATATGGAGGCTGTGAGTGGCAGAGCCATAATCAAAAGACAGTCAAGACACTGGGCTGTGCTAGCAGCATTCAATTAGGCTGTGAGCAAAGCAGCCCCAAGAGAAGAAAGTAAATGGGAACTCTATAAATGCTCTTGCACAGAACCCCTCAGGTTCTTTTCATCACTCAGAGGCATCTGAGTTTGTTCTCTTTAGGGTAACCCTAGCTCAGGCGAGTTATTCCAACATAGCTGGTATGTTCAGAACCCCTTTTAAAATAAAAATTCACGGAAATGGCCAACTGCCATGATTTCCTGATATGAAACTGCTTGCAAAGCCGCCAGTAGTCATATGATACAGGTCTGAGCTCTGCCTGTCATTAGCAGGGGTGGGTTTTTCAGGGTGAAATTCTCCTGGGCCAAATAACAGGAGAGTGATAAATAAAGCTTGTCAACTGCCCTTTCTGACTCCCTCTCTCCTGCTCAAGGATGACTCACTGTCCTGTGTGAAAGGCTGCCAGGTCTTGCTTACATGCTGAAACAAGCATGGGTTCTCTGTGCTAGACACATATTACCTCAGAAGAAGCAGACACTTACCCCTGAGAAGGCAGCTCTGGAAAAGACTCTGCTGACTGAAGGATCTGAACTTCAAGGTATTTCTCAATCTTTTCTGAAAAGTCCAAGGTTGTTGTTAGATTGCCACAGAAAACTTAAGATTCAAAGCCATGGCTGAGGTTTTGGCTGGTGATCACAGTGTCTCAAACCATGGGCTTACTAGGATCATTAGGTATTATCCAGGTGACTCCTGTGGAGTGAGCCAAACAGCACATTCTGGGTGCAGACAGAAGTAACTTAGACTATGCCTGGTTTGGAGCTGCCTTTTGTCCAAGGAAAATGGTGTGACAAAAGCAGTCACTTGTTGCTCACTATTTCACTGTGAGAAAGCAGCCCCATGGGGCTGCTCCCTCAAGGAGCCTGTGAGGAACCTGCCTTGAATCCATAGAAGGGCAAAGAGAACATGTTGACCATGTCTCTCATCATCTCTCAGTTAGAGTAGCTCATTGACTGTTTCTGAGCAGCACCGGTAGCTGCTCGGAGCTTCCTCTCCTCCACAGTGAGACAGACCTGGCAGGTAAGGGGCTGTGCACAGAGAGGTTGTTTGCACCCAGGGGCTTTCCTGCCTACGTGAGTGTGTGCTCCACCCTTGGGCCCTCTCCTGTCATCCCGGGCCCACCACCAGCCAAGTGCGCAACTCTGTGAAATCTCTGCCCCAGGCACTAATAACAAACCCTGGTTATTAGCACATACCACAGTCTGCACTGCCCTGCAGCACTGCTGTGGCAAAGGACCTCTTGCCCTCGTGCTCTTTCCAAGGCTCCATGCACTGTCTGTGGCCTTGCTGTGGCAAAGGAAGGTGCTTTTGCAAGGACAAGGACAAGGACAAGGGAGGGCACTCGGATGTCAATCCACAGATCCCAGAGGGCCCAGTGCTGCAGCCAGAGAGACAAAGCTGCACCCACCCTTTAGCACACTGAGGGTTCCTAATGCAGGAACGGACAGGCTTCGACCAAGACCAAGAGCAGGACATGGTGCTGTAGCCTCCCTCAGCTCCAGGTATTAGCCAACATCTTGCTGCATCATGTAGGGAAACCACGCTGCTGCAGGGCACTGATACCACAGCTGCCTCTTGCACCATCCAGGAGTCACATGTGAAGCTGGCAAGGACAGTTGCACGTGCTTTGACCCAGCAAGGGTCTCAGAAAACCTGCGAATAAAGCACCATCTTAAGGTGTCATCACCATTTTGCAGATCCAAAGGCAGGAACAACTTCCACTAGACCAGGTTTCTCAGGGAATAGAGAGTATACCATACCACATCACGTATATGAGGAAAATATTGCAGCCTCACACATGGTTCTAAACCTACCTTTTACATTTATTCTCCTCTGGGAGAGAGTATGTGTTTTCCATAGAATTTCTAAGAGGTTATAGTTAAATATTTTTGCTGTGTGCCAGAACGGATGTCTAATGAAAAGCTTGGAAGAGAAGCTGCAGGCCACAACAGCCTCATCCAATGGTAAAAGGACTCGCTTGACACATGGAAAACAAGCCTAGGCCACAATGCTACTTAGGCATTAATATACCATGTGCCAGTCTAAGTGAGGAGACTAAGTAATAGCTGTGAACCTGCACTTCAAGTGTCTGTCTCAACAAGGCAGTGCAGGGCCATCCCACAGAAGTGATGTAGTCCCTGGACTACTGGTTGCTACAGAAGAAGTAAATTTTTCATCACAATTGTGCTGCAAATTTTCATCCTTTTAAAAACTGAATCACCAGGGTAGAAAAAATTGTGTTATTCTTATCCAGCATTGATACATTTTGCTGAAAAACTTCCAAATTTGCACTAAGGTGTCAAATTTCTCCTCTTAGCAATGACAAAATGTCACCTCTCTGGTTTTCTTCCACTGTTTAATCATCCGTTATTTTTTCATTGATTCTATTGGCTATGACCAAATCAGGATTTCATTGCAAATTTTCCATGCTAAATTTTCCATGCTAACATTTTGATGTTTACCAGGTACAAATAGTTTTATAAGCAAAATTATATCATTTCTTGCCACGAATTTGTTTGTTTCAGGATACTGACATCCCAAGTGCATATTTTAAGTTTGATTTGCTAAGATTTTTTTTACATGACTTTTGCAGTCATGGAAAATCAATGATAAAAATAAATATGTAAATATAATTAGAATATAATATGAAATGAAAACTTGGTAGATATTTTAAACAGCATTTCTCTTTGCTATAATTATTTCACATGGAGTCATAATTAAGGCTAACTAGATCCAAGAAAAAAATGAGAGAGGACGGAAGTAAAAAAAATAGAACACAATATATTAGAGATTCCAGAGTAGTTTCCTTCAAAAGCAAAATTTCAGCCACTTTTCCAATATAGTAAGTGATGTCTCCTGGTGGCTTAGACAACCTTAGAAAATGACAACCCTTAGAAAAAGAGGGTTGTCATTGATATCAATAATCATATTCATCTGCAGGTGTCAAAGCACCTCCCAAAATAAGTCAGGAAAACAATCTTCTGAGAAATAGTGTGATTAAGGCATTAAGATGATGAACCAGGAATTACAGGCCAGGTCTCCAACTACCCAGTCCAGGCCTTTGTGTGACAGAGTCCCCCACCTCTGACAAATGAGTTGGACATCTTAAGCTGCAATTTCAAAGTGATTTACTTAGCAAAGTGAAACCATGGCACTCAACACAGACACCACTTCGGCGAGTTGATTAAAATTGCCTTCTGCCATTGCTCCTGAGAGCACAGTGCTCTGACCACTCAGCCTTGTTTTGGGGGCTTCTCAGAAAGTGGCAAACAGAGGTCATTCGTCAGGATAGTGAAACCACTCCTTATTCATCCTAGTTCTTGTTCTTCCTCCTCCATCATCCCATCAAGCGTGCTTATCCAGGGTTTACACTCGCTCCAATGATGCCCACCCTGTTAGAAAACATCCTGTTAATCTGCTTGACACAAAAAAGCAAAGAAAAACAGGAGAGAGGGGTACAGATCTGTAACATTTCTTAGGCAAACCAGCAAGGAACCTTGCCTCCTTAGGCAGAGAAGCTCTGCTCTGCTCTCTCCCAGGGAAAACCAAAGAGCTGTGCTTGAAGCCTCAGCACCACACACACCACATCATGCTCCTGCCTGGAGTGGGCACACACACAGCATGGATTGCAGACATCCCAGAGAAGCTCCCTAGAGAGTTTGGCCCTTTTGCATGTGAATTACATGACTCTGTGCATAATGTATAGAGACAAGATGCTCGGGATGCACCCAATGATTCCAAAATAATTACCTGTGCATTTGTAGGAAATTTCACACTCTGAATAAGTACCAGACTCATTGGTTGTGTGTTGTAGATATGTCCAAAGATTTTGCATGTGCTGTGCTGTAGCATTCTCGGGATTGCCAGAACTCTGAAGATCCAGACAAATGGAGGCAATTCTTAAATTCTCATTTCCAGGCAAAAGAAAAGTTATGAGGGTAAGTCTTAAAGGGAGCTTTCCATGCACTTCAACAGAGCAAAACTGATTTACAGTGGTGCTGTTTATGTGAGTTATTACATTTAAAAGTACTGCAGTGATACTGCTGTTATCCATGACTGGATGGGAAATGGAATTCCTCTCGTATGGAATACCCAGGCTTGAAAGATTTTGGGTTTATTTATCATGAACCAAAAGAAAAGGTTCTATTCCTATTACAAACAAAATTACATTTTTAAAGTACAATCTAGTAACAAAATTACTTTTTTGGAACAAAACGTATCAGCAATGTCTGATCAGAACACTATTAAAAACTAAAAGTCAATAATAAGAAGTTGAAATGAATCCCATTTTGATTTTGAGAAGTTTTTATTAATTTCTGCTCAAATTTACATTAATACATATTTCCTTTCCTCAGAAAACTTAGGATTTTTAACAAAGCACTATGATGGACAATTTCTGCTTTGCCCTGAGAGCAGTATTTCTGTGAGAGGTCTGGAGCACTGTCCTTCAGGCAGGGGAGTGGGATGTTGAGCACTGGTGAACCTTGCTGTTTACAAAAGGATGCTTGGCATGGACTTTCCTTCAAAGAAAACAAATGCAGGTGTTGCCTCAGAGTGTTTGGACATGTTGGGTTCCCCAAGGACTCACCACGGTGTCAAATGTGTGCCTCAGGCAATTGCACTGTATCTGCAGTAGCAGTCTGGTCTCCTGCTTTCTGCAAGTCAACATTGTTCCTGTCTCTTAGAGCAGGATCAAACACGTCAGAGCAAAGGAGACTGCTGATTTCTTCCCAAATCACTTGGAAGTGCTTCCATCTGAACTCAAGCCAAGCCACATAACTGCCAAAGATGTAGAAGCCCTAAACTGAAAATGCAGATCCCTTTTTCACTGAGAAAAAGGCCCAGAGTCCCACTGCATAGAATCACAGAATCATGGAATCTGCTGAATTGAAGGGATCCACAAGGATCATCAAGTCCAGCTCCTGGCCCTGCACAGGACCATCCCCAAGATTCACACCGTGTGCCTGAGGGCATTGTCCAAACACTTAGTGAACTCTGTCAGGCTTGGTGCTGTGACTGCTGCCCTGAGGAGCCTGTTCCAGTGCTCAACCACCCTCTGGGTGAAGAACCTTTTCCTGGTATCCAGCCTAAACCTCCCCTGACACAGAGATCAGTGTCTGCCCCTCCACTTCCCCTCGTGAGGATGCCGAAGACCACAATGTCTCTCCTCAGTCTCAGAGGGTAGGACGACATGACTCCACTAAAATGCCAGTAACCATTTGTCATCAAACCTTACCATGCATGCACCAGTGAAGACTTGAGAGGACTGGTTTTTTTAAGGGTATGCAGACAGATGAGGCTAGAAACAGAGTGAGCTCAGGTGGATTTTATCTTGCTCAACTCTGACGAGTTTGGCTTAGTCTTGGCTAGTGTAACCTGTGACCACCACCCGGTTTCCCTCAATAATCAATGGAAAGACACTGATGAGATGAATCACTTTTTGGGGTTCCTATCACACACATCTATTTCAAAAGGCAACAATTAATGCTCTGACTCAGCTCTTTACTCCACAGTGGCTGATGAAGAAGCTGAAGGGTACAGTCTGACTGGACAGGTGGTGTTTGGGCAGCTGCAGGTGATCACAAGGTGATCCCCACCCTGAATTACAGCATTATTATCACAGAAAATATCACAACCAAATACAAACTCACTGCATCTCACCTCTGCATGTCTGCTTGCAGATCAAAAAAACAAAACCTAGTTTTTCGCTCCTATTTAACATTTGTTATTCCTGGCATAAGCTGAATCAACTCCCAATAAATCTAAACTTTACCAAGTCTGTTCTTGAAAAGATGGCATTGCTGGGTCTGCTGGGTACCCTTGGGATTGAATCCAAAAGCTTCCCAGTTTATGAAGCACAAAGTATAATTTGGGCCCAGGTGTTCTGCATTAATCTACTGAAGCCCTGCTGCACGGCGAGTCTCGTAAATGGCTGATAGGGCTGAATGTGGCAGGCCAGGAGGTTACTGGCACCTAGAAATGTCACCAAGGGCAATGGAAATGAAAGACTGTACATTTTCTTACTTACAGAGATGAAATTGTGAGGCCATGATGAGAAGAAATATACAGAGCAGATGGCTCAGAGGGACCTAAGGCTGTGGTGGGAACTGCCTGTGGCCTGAGAGGCACCAAGCGACTGAAACTCCCCAGCTGAGGGCTCCAAGGGGAAAAGGTTTGGGCTGAAGGGCAAAGAGATGGGATTTTACAGGTACACCTAGACCTGGAGATTAAATTTTATCCTAGGTGCTCTGCCCTACAAGTAAACTACTGGGGGAACCAAAAAGGAAAGAAGCATTTGGATGTCCAAGGGAGGGACACACTCCAGGCTGAGACTCAGTCACACTCTCCGTTTATCTGTGTGTCTTTCTCTCCTCAAAGAAGCTCCAATCTTTCTGCAATGATGTTTTTCTCCTAAGGCAGTGAACAAGAGCACAAAATTAATAGCAGCAGTCGTCCTTTCAGTTCTCTGAACAGAGCATTGAGTATGACTCATGGGGCTATGCCAAGCTGGCATTTCACCAGGGCAATAAAGTTGTTGCTGGTAGATCCTCATTACCAGCATGCAGAGACCTACTGTCCAGGAGAAAGACAGGACCTCTGCATTGCCTCAGAAGGAGAAAATGCAAAATATTGTGTGGCTCAGTTAATTAAATCTGACAGAGAACAAAGCTGGATGTGATGAACGGGTGAGGCTCCCCTGCTATGCTATCTAGACTGAGCGCTCTGCATGGGCCTCTCAAAAGTGGTCAGTGCTGATCTAACCCAGTTCCCACTGAAATCAACAAAAAACTCTTCCTGACATCACTGGAAGAGCAACAAGCAGAGTTACTGGGGGCACAAAGCTAGGCCAAAGCTGAGACAATAAACTTGAAAACCACGCAGGAGGTGCCTGATGTATCTCCAAGAAAAGATGTGAAACATGACTAAGAACGACAAAGAGCCTTTGTTAAAGAAGCAGCAATTTGCCCAGTGGAAGCTTGAGAGATGCTCTCATCCCCCACTTGAGCCCGGGGTTGTCACACAAAGCCAAATGATGGTTTACCATGGAAGAAGCCATTAAGCAGAGGCTGCTGCAAACATTCCAGCAGCCACTCAGTTCTCCTGGAGATGGTACAGCTCACCCTCATGGAAATGCAAGCACATTTTCCCTGTTAGCCTACAGAACCCCACAGATCTGGTTTGGTCCCGCCAGACACACAGGAAAGCCTGTCTCCTCATCAGCTTACAACTCCTGATGTGTCCCTTATCTCCCTGATAACATCAAGTGTTCCACACATTGAGGGCATCCCTAGCTGCCATCACCCCAGAAACATCAATGCAGAGCAGTCCATGAAGATAATACTTTCAGCCCTATAGCTTTATTTACTATCTTTAGATTTCCATTTACTGATTTGTTTGATCAAGAAGACCACATATTTCCCTACCTGGCTTCCACCAACCATAATCCTGCTGACATTTCACATACCATGCAAAGGTAAAGAAGCTTGACTGTGCACACACAGTATGACCCCTTGCCAAAGAGAACTCCCAGAACACCTCTGATTAATATGAGTCTTTAAGTACTCTGGTAAATCACAGCACTGTGTGTTCAGACTATCAGACTGGAGAAACCTAAAGAGACCCCAGGTTCTTCAACCTAAAGGTGAAACCCAGCTTCACTTTTAACATTATATAGCTCGTGCAGTGTCTTGGAACTAAGACTCTAGTTTACCAAAAAAACATACGTAAGGGCCAGGAACAGAAAATAACACTAATATTAGAGTCAAATAAAGCCAAGGGTCTTCACTCTTCTTTCTCCTAATGCTTTCTGCCCTGAGGTGTGGTACTAAGACAAAAGACCTGAATGAAGTTAAGTTTCCTAAAATAAGTATTGAACTAGGAGGCACCTCCCATGTCTAGGGCACAGTTGCTAATTAGGAAAATACAGAAAGGGTCAGGAAAACATCCTGAAGCAACAAGCTTCAGGATGGGACTTGTAAGAAATTTGAAAGAGTGAGCAAAAAGCATCATGCCTTCTAGTAATACAGTAATGCTGATTACAGTATTGATACAGTAATATTGATTTCTCTGAGTTGTGAAGGGGATGGGATGAGTTCATGCACAAAACAGGAGAACAGCACAGCTAAGGGCAGCCAGGGCAGTAAGTGTGGGGCTTGGATGCAAGGTGATAATGGCTTCAGAGCTCTGCAAGAACTCCTGTTGTGCACAGGGGCACGTGGGATAGAAATGCTTCCTGTGCCATTCAGCAGCTCCTGCCACCACAGCTGAGACTCAACCCATGGATCAACCCAGATCCAAGGATCAGTAAGGGCTGTGTTTGCCCCGTTGGTGGATGCAGCTTTGGGAACACTCTGTATTGTTCCCATTATGACAAATGCCCATGAGGAAACCGGCACTACAGAAAGGTTGCACAATCCCCATCAACCTAAAAGGAGAAAGCCAGACACACCTATTCCTTCCGTAGCATTGGAGGCATGAAAGGATTAATGGTAACATATACAAATAACAGGTCTGGAGGAACTCTATCAAATTCCAGCCTGGGATAGTATCAAGGTAGGATTAATGCTGCATTTTATAAAGCATGTAAATGGTTAAGATGAAGATGCTCCTCACCTAAGTCTCTCTTCTTAAAATTTTAGAGAAACCCCTTTCATAAGAAATCAATAATTTCATATGAACACATGGACATTTGGCAGATCTGGCAGAGAAAGCACTTTACCAACACCGTATAAGATTTCATTGGTTTCTATAGTGAATTGGACTGAAAAGCAAAAGCTTCAACACCATTATGAACCCATAGCTGGGTTATAGGGAAATATAATGAAACTGAGGGTGATACATCATCAAGAGTTCCTCAGCTTTTCAGTCTAAAGTCCAAACATTTCTCGTTTTAAAAAGTAACTTAGCAAAAGCAACCTTCCCCACAGTTTCCATTTCACCCAAACCCGTGTGCTCAAAAAAATCCAAACCATCTTTTATAATTAAAAGTATTAATCAGTTCTGTCCCTTAGCTCTTGTATTTGGCAGTTCACATAATGGTTTGGGAGGATCCAGATAACATTTGAGGCTGAAATGAGTCATCCTGGAAAAGATTATGTTCATATAATTGCAGCATGGTATGGGAATGCCCTATATTATAACCCGCTCAGCATTAGCCTGGCTCCGAAGGCAGCTGCAGTCAGCCACCCTGCTATGAGTAACTCACTGAGGTGTCTCCTCACACAGCACCTCTCTTACCTCATGAAGGCTTTAAGACACAGCTCTTTTCCAGACTTTGTGTTTTCACAGCCTGGGCACCAACATCCCAGCCCACTGCCAGCCTCCAGCCCCCACTGTGATGGAAATATTAAAGAACAGAGTTTCTCTCACTTCAACGCTGGTGGTTTCTTGCCACTAGATCTCTTTTGTGCCTCAATCATTCCCATCTGCCAGACAATATGAGTGAATGAGGAGGCAGCCTCGTGGTGCTTCTGTTTCATCCAGCTGCATCCAGTTCTTGGATCCAAGTTACTGCAGTAAGTTCCTCCAACTGATTCTTAAAAGTTCAGGCATTGGGGCCACCCAACAAGTAATGAAATGCTGTCATGACCCTCCCTGTCCAACCAACGAGAAGGTTGCCTCTGCTCAGCAGGATTTGGGAGCAGGGATTTTGCAGGGAAGCCTGCTCCCAAAGTGACCAGTGAAGTTCTGACATGCCAGGATGCAAAGGGAACACATTCTTAAATCTCAAGCCCTGTTGGGACAGCAATTTCAGCCCACTTTACTCCATCATTTCATGGATTACCTTCTCCTTGTGATTAGAAAGAAAGGTTCCCCCACCCCAGCCAGAAGCAAGGCTACCTGAAGCTGTGTTGCAGGAAGGCAGGTGCATGTTTGTGACTCCACTGGGGGACTGGCAGCAGTTTCACACCAACTGACTGAAAAAGCTTTCCTAAAACTGCTCTGAGAAGATCCCAAGGGAGTAAAGTGCTGTGTGGGGACTGCCAGCTCCTTTCTGTTGCCTGGGAAGTAAAACATTGGGAACATGCATGGCTGAGGAACATGCATGGCTGCGGAACATGCATGGCTGCTGAGGAAAGAGTCCCTGATACTAGCACAGTGTATGATCTCTCTGTCATTACATTCTCCTTCCATTAACATTTTCTCGTGGTGCTTAGTTGCTGGCTGGGGCTAAACCACACCACCTTCACCACCTGTTAAAAATCTCCTTGTCTTGTCCTCATCATTCCCTTAGTTTCTCTGCCATCCCATCCTGTCCTGCCTTCTTCAGGTTCTTTTTGAAATCTCACTACGAGTTTGTCTCCCATTTCAGTTCATGGTTGGGACCATCACATCTAAAGAGTGGTTGGTCTCCAACACTCTGAAATAGCCATGCACCATCTTCCCCACTCAGAGGTGGGAATCCTACACTTCCAGTGCTCTTTTTACCTCTATTCCCTGCTCTTGCTGCCCTTCGGGTACATGGTCTCCCTCACTTGCCAGACTAGTCTTTATACTATCTAAAACTTGGCATAAGAGGAAGTTTATGCAGGGATCAGTGGCAACCAGCAGGCACCTAATGATTTGCTTTCAAGATTTAGTTAAGTGGCAGGGGTAAGATCCAGGGCTGGCACTGATTTTTGCCCTGCTGACTTTCATGCTGAGCCCATTTAAGTTTTCTGCTCTGTATATTCAGCAACACTTCCGCATACCAGGGCTAGAGCTCTCCAGTCTGGTATCCAGAGCTCTGCTGTGGCTCGTTGTGGCCAAATCAGTTGGCAGCAGCTCACCAGAAACACCTCTGGAGTCAGTTATGACATGAGATAGATCTGCAGGAAAATCAGGATGCCTCTCTGTCTCATGGTCCCAATAGCCCGGTGTGACTCCTTGGCTCACAAGACATTTATTACCCAGGACATTCACTTGTGTCATTCAACAGTGACCTTGACCCTGGGCTACTGAGGCCCTTGACACAGCCAGAGTGCCCAGGAGGGACTGGCTTGCTTTCCACTGGGCCTGTGGTGCTGCTGTGCCATGCCTCATCCAAGGATAAGGTTACAGCACACCTTGGCAAGGTAGATCCTGGACACGCCTAACTTCACCAGCATATCTTCTCCAAAAATATCATAGTCCTTTTCAAAACAAAAAAGCAAAAAAGTTTTCAGGAGGCTCTGGGCAGAAGGGATGCAGGAAGAGTGAAGTAAGTGTGAATTTCAGGCACCTAAACCAAAGTGCTGCATGACAACATAATCAGGGGACCCCTCTGTAGCACAGCTGGGATGAAATGCTTCCAGAGCAGCTGGGCAGTGCTGGTGGGGACACGAGGCCTGGGGCTTGGGCCCAGACAGTCCTTCTTGCCTCCCACAACGTATAAGCTCCAGCCCACAGCCCGTCAGGTTGCCGTCTTTGATCCTGCATAGCTTATGAGCCCTTCCTGAAGCCAGCATGAAAGCCCTGGAGGTTGGGATCCCCAGGCACTGGCTTTGTCACCGGGCAGCCTGGAGCTGTGGGTCTGGCTCACCCAGAGACACCACTTACTGCTCTTCAAACAGGCACACGAAGCGCTTTTGGGACCGCCCCCAAACAGGAACGGCTGACACCGCAAGCCTGTATTTTAAACCAATTCAGATCAAACACTAAGGAAATTCCAAACCAAAGAGCTTTCTATTTCCTCTCCTTCCCCTGTAATCCACCCAGCTGTCTGCCGGTACCTGGGAGTGCTGCTGGCCTAAAAGCTACCAGCCTCCTCACACTCGGGAGAGCTGGGTTTATCTGCCCTATCCCTGATGGGCTCCAGCTCCAAAGCTTCCTGCAAAAGCCCCCTTTAATAAATTAGGACAACTACTCTGGGCTTCTCAAGGATAATTGCTAATAAAATCCAGCAGATTTCCCCCAAGTGACATGAAAGGGTTGGAAGCAGAAACAGAAACTAAAGGAGAAAGAAAATGCAGGACAGAAATAATAGCCCTTGTTCCATTCATGGCTCATCCACCACTGGTGAGTTTTTGTTCTTACAGTCACATATTTCATAGGTGAATCCTCCTAGGCTGTCTCCAGCAGGGGAATGCCTCATGCTCGCTGCTTTGGAAAGCTGGATGGTTGTTTCTGAAGCTAGTTTACAAGATCGTACCAAATCTAGAAAAAATCATGAAATCCTCAGGCTTGGATTTACAAAGAATCAGCGTGGCATCAACAAAAGACAGAGTCACAAGAAGCGAAAAATGTCCAGATTCATCCTGGCTTTCTCTGACAGGAACCCCTTCCAATACTTTATTTTCCAAGGACAGTTTAATGCACAAAAGCAATGGATTCTGAAGTCCCTCGAGGCACTATGGACACTGATATTTCTATGTGGCCAAGGTTCAAGTTGGCTGAGGAGCCATTTAGACCATCAGGTCTGGCTCCTTGTCGACAAAATTAGACCCAACAGATGAGTTAAGCATCTCAAACAGGCAGCCTAAATGGCAGGAATCCCCAAACACACCAGTGAGGAGCAGGAATAACCAGTGCTGTTTTCTGTGTTATTAGGTTATCACACTGGGTCCACAGGAAGAGCAGCTAGAGGACTGCAGAGCGTTGGATGTGTCTGTCACATGAGAACAGGGGGCTGATAAAGGACTAGGTGGGTCCCTGAGCCCTGCCTCCCAGTAATCTGTCTGTCGGCTTAACTGGGAGCAAATTACAGGCATCACTAACTAGAAACACGAAATGGTACTGGCATGTCTTGCCTCCTGTCTGTCTCTCCTTGTGGCACATTGCCAGTACTACACAGGAAAGCCAAAGAGCCTCTAAAACTCAATTACACCTTGGAGGAAGGGGGAGGAGTTTTCATCCTGAGCCGGCCACTAGTGACAGCCCTGAGCATGGGATTTACGTGGGACAGATACAGGAAATCAAATGACTATGCAATGTTCTCTCATATGCATCAGCATATCACAAACCCAAGGATTCTTATCACAAGTGCGATTTTATGTCATTATGATTCTATTCTGTAGTTACAAAATCCCTTACACAAGATCTCAGAACTCCACCTTCAGAAACACACCTTTTCCCGCCTGCCCCTGTTACCTCCTAGTGGAAAACCATTCCAGAACTTTACTCCACAGGAGGGGAAAGACATTTGATTTGAAATACAGCTGCATATGATTTGAAATATAGCACATATAAGTTCATAATTAGACCATGTGGATGACAAGAAATGGGAGGTCTTAAACAGGGAAAGAAGATTGCAATATCAGAAAGCTCTTCACACCATGACTGGTATCTCCCTGCTTCTCCAAGTGAGCTAAGATGCTAAAACAATTAAGGTTGAACTTCAACATTAAATAGGACCTAAAATTGCCTTTTGAAATTTTATTTTTCTTACTCATATTTATACTCCAGCAGATCAATATCCTGAACTCTTGCTTCTACATAGTATGCGCCTCTTCTTAAGGCTTCTCTGATGTTAACACTCCATTCAGATAATCCTAACAAGCCAGCCACTTTCTTTCAGGGGAGGTAATGAATCTAAATAAAGCAGTATTGTAGAAATGGAGAGTCAGTATATGTTTCCCACCAAAAGGCAGGACTCACTTTGGGAGCACTGCAAGGCACAATGCACTGAAAAGTCTCTCCTGGCAGGGTTCATCTGGTAGCTTACAGCTGATCTCTACTAACCAGAGGTTCCTTGATCCAGGAAACACAACCCTGTATTGCATTAGGTCCCAATTCCCCTTTGTTTCAGTCTGTTCCTGCATTCACCATGCCAGGCAATGATATGAGCTGTAATGAGGCTGTAATGATCATGACCCATGGAGTGGCCTCCTTGTCCTTTACCAGGCAAGAGCAAAGGGATTGTTTAGTAAACTGCAGCCTAGAGCACCTCACTGAGTCTGTGACCTTTGTGTATTGAAACTGTGCTGATGATTTTCTTTATTTATGAATTTATTTATTTGTTTGTTTTCTTTATTTATGAATTTTATTTATCATTGCTCCTGCAATGAAACACCTGTCAATGTAAAGCAAATAATTAGCTTAAGGCCACCAGTCCTCCAACACTCTTCTTCAATCCAGGTAAATCCAGATAAATCTGTCCCTCTTTATATCAAGGCTTTATGAACTATGAAGTAAGCAATCATTATGTGTTCTAAGAAAATGGTCAATCAGTTCACAGAGATTATTACAGACTCCAGAAAATCACTCAAATTTCTTACAGTTATGGTTTGTAACTCTCAGTGCTTTTTCCCAAGGCAAATAACCTTCCAACAGAGCAGCTCCTCAGCTATTTCCCTGACATCCCCACTTCCACTCTGCAAGGTAGCAAGTGTGGTCACACACCCTTACTTGGGAACTGCTCTCCTAGCACATATTCCTCATGTTGTAACATGTTTCTGGCACCCAAGAGTCATCCGAACCTGCTTTGCAAAGTATTTAGAAATGAAGTCTTAAAGCAACGTCACCCACAGTGCAAATTAACACCCAGCAGATTCATTTGTGACTATTTGCAGGCAGAAATTACTGAATGCTAATGTTATTCCTCGGAAATGGCATTAAGGGATGGTAATTCGATTCAGGGCACCCGCACAGATTTAACATTGGTGGAAGAAGTAATGATTTATTCAAATTGCAGCATTACCTTGAGGAGCCAAGTTATTTGGTGACCCCATTGCAGCAGGACTGGACCCAGCCACCATCTTGAAAGGGAGACTGTGGGGGTGCCATGGGATGTGAACAACAGCACATACCACTCTGGGAAAGGCTGAGGCAAAGAGGGATTCCAACCCTGCCAGAAAATCTGCCTCCCCGTAGTCAGAGAAGCCTGTGTCCTGAAGAGCACCCAGGGCAAGGGGATGTGAGACATAAGTGGTGAGACCAAAGGGTCTTTCTCCACAGTATTCTATATACATATTGGGTCAATATAGCAAGCAGACCCTGCTCATATGCAGAATCTCACTATTCTGAAAGACTGCCCTGTGACTCCAGATTTGCTTAGGCCCCTAAAGTTTTGTACTCACAAAATCAAGGGTCTGCATTTTTATTCCAGGGCAATTCAATTTTTTCCTGCTGAAAAGATAGGTAGAATGGTCACTGTGAAGTTTGCAGATTTGCAGATACAGACACCACCAGGCAAAAGAACAAAGTCGCTGCTCAAGGGCTGCATTATGTCAAACATTAGCTCTGATGGGGACAGCAGCAGCACAGTCACATTAGCACTCCTGGTGCATGCAGCATCGTGGATGTTCTGCCTAACATGGAATTTGAGTGAAAGTGAAATGGATAACAACTTTGGATATTTAAACCCAAATTCCTGGCTCCCTTTAGGTAACAGAGTAGAAGGTTTTCAAACAGGTGATAGGATTATTTCTTTGCACATGTTGAGGACTACATGGATTTGGTACCGTTTGCCACTGAACCTCACAGATGAGAGATTTTAAACCTCTAATGTTTCCTGTTCTCAAACACCCTGGTCCTCCCAGTACCAGCTACTCACGCATAATTCTCAAAACAAACTCTGCATGACATACCTTTTAACTGCTGCAAATGGTAATATTTGCTCATTTGCTTCTCCCAAAAAACCTGAAAGCATACAGAGGAGAAAAACAGTATTTCCTAAAAAAAAAAATAAATTTGCTAGCATCAGCAGAAACAGCTTTCTAACTTGTAGGGGCAATGCTTTGCTAATGCAAAATACCAGCAATTACTCACATTTTACATCACCCAACATAACATATTCCTGTTGTACCCACTTGGACAGCCCTTGCAATTTTTCCTCTTTGCCAGCCTGCCTTCTTCCAGGGAGCATTGCGCTTATCTTGGAAGATGCTATTGGTCAAACAAAACGTAACATTCAAGGACACAGCGCTAATTCCAGTCTGAGAATATTATCTGCCTGATACATTGCACTCAGTTTCAAAGGGACAGGCAATAAAATGTGTTTAGCAGGTACCCTGCACTAACTTTCAACCATCAGAACTGCAAACCAGGCTGGGGATGTTGAGAGAAATGGGACATTTCACCTCTAAGGTTGCGTCTGAAGTTGCACTTTTAGTTGCTAATATAATAAATTGCGACTGCATTATTTAGATCAAAGAGGTTTTAAGTAATGGATGAAAGTCAGCTATACCATGCTGTGAATTTATAAAATTAATAATAATAATAATTTAATCTTTGAAGTGCCTTACACAGATGAATTAATTACCTCACAATACCCTTTGGAGTAGATGAGAATTACTACCTCGTTCTGAGCGATCTGCAAACAGCAACAAAGATGCTGGATGACTTTACCAAAGTCATACCAGGCTAGTGCCTGAGCTAGCATTCAACACCGGGCATGTCTGACTCTGTTTTTGTGTTCAGAGCACTCATCCACCCCGCTGAAATGACAGCTGGCTTCCTGCTTCGTGCGCTTTGTTCAGACATGATCCTCAGACAATGGATGAAAATATTCCCACACAAATGATCTTGTTTGTTTTTGAGCTAGGCTAGTCGAGTTGAAATACCTCTTTAATGTCTTAACACGCATTTCCTGAAAGCCGGTATTTTTTTCCTTCCTTAAGGTTTTCCTCAGCTGCTGGAGTGGAGTTGAAACATAAAGTATGAGCAGTAGTCTGATTTTAAATTACTAGCAGCAGCATGAAGAGGTCAACATCCCAGGACACGAAGGCACATCTATTTTGGCCTCTAGCTGACACTGGCAAAACATCTGGGTTGTGGTGAGGTCAGTGTGAGACGTTGCTTTCAAGAACACAGAAGCAAATAACAAAGGGGTTTCCTGGGGTCCTCCTGCCCCACATGCATTGTGCTATGGAAACCTCTCAAGTAGTGTCTCAAGTGGCCTTACGAAGATTTTAGATGCAAACTGCTCCATTCCAGAGCTCTTCTTTGGGATCACTGAGGGCAGATCAGGCAGAGGTCACCAGGGAGCCCACGCCCCTCCCTGGAGAGCCACTGGGCAGAGTCGGCAGCGTTTCCAAGCCCAGTGGAGAAGGTGGCTGAAGCTGCTGAGACACAGACCATGAAAGGCTCCTGCAGTAGCCGTGTGACCAGGTGAGAGAGATGAGCAGCCTGGCTGCACCATGACAAAGCCTTGGAAAATGCCCATCAGGGCAGGAGAAGCATCGGGCAGTGTGTGAGTGACCCACTGCTGCCACACTCCACCCGCTCCCCATCCCTGAGAATAGTGCAGGGGGGTCTAGTTTGGGTGGGGTTTGGGTTTTTTGTTTTTGCCCCAGTGGTTTAAAAGGCCTGACAATGTCCTAATCCACAACTGCCACAGACATTCAGAGCAGAGTTAAGGGCACTTTGTCCTGTGCAGAGCTGTGGTTTCCTCAAAGGTCTGCAGTCCTCTGGTGCTCCCCATTGCACAGGGTCACACATAACACCAGACCCCCACCCTCACGTCCAGCACTGCTGCCCCAGAGTCAGAGAAGGGCCAGTCACACAGCAGGACTCACACACACTTTAAACCATTTCCCTGTAGTCCAGCTTCAGCCCAATATGGATTGAATGCATATTTCTCACTTTATCCATTTAACATGATGCAAGAATTTGTCCCACAATTGATAGTTTGGGTAAAAAAAAAAATATTAGACTCTGATTTTACTTGGAACTGCTGTATTTATCAAAGCCTAATCCTGCATAATTTTTAACTGAACACCATTCTTTTACCTTGCAAATTCAAGGGTGTTAGCATCATCTTTCCAGTACCACTCACCTTGAATTAGTTTTATAATCTGCAAGAAAACAGCATATAGAGTACAGGTCATAAATCTGTGCTCAAGTTCTCAGCCCAATAAAGTATTTATCATGCAAATCCTGTGCATATGAGCCACTTTCTATCATTCTTCAGTCCACTTTTCCCCCAGGTGTTTTTTCTGTGTGTTATCTGAACAGAAGTTCTCAAAGGTTGCCATTGTAAGAAAGAAAAATGTGTGTTTGTCCTTTTTTGTCTTTCAGGTTACAAATAAATAATTGAAAGTCTGCTAAGGAACATCAGTTCTCTAATTGACAGTGAATCAATGAAGACTGATAAATCAAATGGAGCATGCATTAAACAATACATTGCTTTTGCATTTTTTATATAGTATTTATGTAATTGTAGAGTCTAAGTACTGGGAGAAAGGAAACTTTTATTTAAAAATGGACTATATTGTGTATATCCCTGATACTCTGAGAACTTTAAATAAACACCAGATAGATTCTTCATCTGGGGAGACTGGACCAAACTACTAGTAACAACATTCTACAGCACCTATGGTTTTTTTTAATTTCCAAACAAAAATATCCTCTGGAAACAAATGAGGTCTATTAGTCTTTCTTAATTAACAAGAAAGACTTGCAAACTCTTAGCTATTATTTGCAGGGTCACCTTTAAAGCAAAATGACTCTTATTGCTGAAATCCTTCTGCCTACAAATTTAAACCAGGTGAAACATTGAGGCTTCCTGTGACTTTTTGCCAGGTACCATTCAGCCAGGCAGCCACAAGGCTCTCACAAATTCTTACTCAATCTAATTTGGTAGTGGAGGCTGGATATGGGACAGCAGAATAATTCCATGTCAGCAGCCCATGCGATGGTTAGACTGCAGGGATGAGCGTTGGGAAACCATGGCTCTAATCCTTCGACAAAAAGTGGTTATTTCAACCTGTCTGTTCTAGTCTTCCATTCCAGCTAATAGTGTTTTACAACTCTTGGATGAAAAGGCCCGTGCAAATGCTGTACCTTTATGTTACATGGTAGGGATTATGAACCATAAAAGAAAAACAGAAGAGGTGGTGATACAGCATAGCAAGACCTACCAGCACACCACAGGAAGGACAAAATTCTACTCCTATGTCTTCAAAATACATCTCAGCTGCTTCCCACTCATACCCATGGATGGATGGCTGTCCCTGGCCACTGTGCTCCCTGGCTGGGCCAGAGGGACAGGTCCCTGCCCACCTGTGGGTCCTCCTGTGGCCCTCAGGTTCTGCTGCAAAGACAAACACGTGGACAGCAGGAACAGGAGGGAGCTGGGAAAGGCAGGGAGACTCACAGATGGCATGGTGCTGCCTGGGAGGCTGCCATCAGTGAAGGGGATAAGGTGACACTGTTTACGGCCGTATCCTGGTGACCATCTGCCTTCTCCTAGGAACAACAGATCCCAGCATGCAACCCCCCCTTCAGCCTCCTCTGTGGATGAGACTCATGGCCAACGTCCTCTGCTCCTTCCCAGCCCTGCAAAGCAGCTTCCCTCGGTAACATTTTAGTCCAAACAGGGAAATTACTTGTTTCCCTGCAATAATATCTCCACAGCCACTTGTTTAGGTTTCCTGTGGCTTTGACGCTCGGAAGCTGTGGAGGTTTTCCTGGTTTTCCCAGGACTGGCAGCAGTGAGGGCAGCTGGTCCTGGTCCCTCGGTTATGGGCAGTGATGTCTGTACAGCTCTCTGGATGTCAAACACACTTTAGCTTCCGACTTTACCAGATTTAAAAGCGTATCTGCCAGGTCACAAGGTCCCTATGCGAGCCATCAGCTCCATATTTGGAAGTGGCACCTGGAAATAATTCCCATATGCTAAGCCAGGTCATTTTAGGGCATGATTTTGAGGTTTGGAATCTTTGGGATATTGGGAAGCGTTTGTTTTTGCAAGCAGAGAATCTCTCCCACGTCATTCACAGTGGATCAGTGTCGTGGATAACTGGTACTGCTTAGATCGCACCCGAAACTGGTACAAGTTATGTTGACAAAGGCACTTTTTGTCAATAAAAGTCAAGTCCCCATGAAGGGTGAGGTTTCATGTTACAGCTAATCCAGCATAAAGGCCAGTTGTTGATGGAAGAAGCATTCTTGCTCCCATCAAAGTTTTCCCATCATTTATCTTGGTGTTGATTCTGTATTTTCCCTGACCCCACAGCAAGGCAGCTCCCTAAACTGTCAAAGTAGTCATGCAGCAAAAAATAAATGAGAATCTTTCTGCTGAGTTAGCATTTAACATCAGTCCATGGAGTCAGAGAAGGGCCAGTGGAGATGCAGATAAATATAAGGGGACAGGGAGAGAACCACACCTCTCAACAAACCAGGTCAGCTATAAGGTGAGAACCAGCCACAACCTAGGAAAATATTGCTTCACTAGGCCAGTGTGTCCTCTGAAAGGATGAAAATACCTGACCTAAGACTTTTAGACAGATCAGTTCAGTAAGACGGGTCAGCTCCTGTGCTTACACCTCTTAAAAATGGCATCATTCATTTTTGCAATAGTTTCCAACTAGGGAATATAGTCCTGAAAACAACACTGAGGTGTGTGTTCATGACCACATGGGAAGGACAAATGGACAACACAATCTGGTGAAAGCAAATTTCCACAAAGCAATCTGTCCCCAACCTCCCCCATTTCTAAAGCCTTCCAAACACTGAATCTTTTCTCCTGTAGGTGCTCTTTAAAGGCTTATCCATGCAAGCAAAATCAGCTCATGGATAGCTAAGCAAGAATCTCAGATCAGCCTGAAAACTCAGCTCTGGCTCTGTTCTGTACAGCCATCTCTCTTTTTATTTTGACAATCATATTGTGTATGTTGTGTTCCCTGTTGCTATTGCCAACTGCCAAGTACATATCCATGACTTGGCAGCCAAGTTACATATTTAAGAGGATGAGAGAAGCAGGTTTGGGAACAACCTCAGATCTCATCCATGACAGCCAGGCAGCACTTATAGAAATAGGCTCAGGGGAAAGGGAGACATATGGGACTGATGGCTCATCAACTCATTTTTAGAGAGCGGGGCTGTCATCAGCCCCAGGAGACCATCAGCCCACCTTGGCTCCCGTCAAAGTCGTGCTAAAAGAACAGGAAAAAGCAAAGGATGTGTTGCAGATACTCAGGGGTATCCATGTTAGTGTTTGAGGTGCAGGAGGCAGTGGAGACAAACCTTCAGCTGTCCTGGAGTTGGGGGAAGATTGTCACAAAAAGGTGGGGAGAAACTAAGACTGAGAATTACCTACATTGAGAACAACTGTGGAAGCAAAAACTGGCACTGAGAGCTAAATACAGAGCTGGTTAGGCAGGTGGGGAATGCCTGGGAATCAGTGCAACAGACAGGTGAACTAGGGGAAAATGAAGACAAATCCAGAAGGGATTCAGGAAGGGAGGGACAGAACTATCTCTGGCCTGGTACAGAGGGTAGGACAGACATCAGTGTTAGAGAGTGTAATCTCTTGCCATAACCCTGAGGTGCCTCAGTTACTAGGACGGGAGATTTGGGATATTGAGATGCAGCACTGTGCTACCTGTAACAAAGCACCTGCTGGAGGAGATCAGTTCAGGTATTTCATGAGCTAAGGCTGCAGAGGTGAGCACCAAACGTCCCACCTGTCCTGACAGCCCAAATGGGTATCAGTCTGGGAAAAAAAATAAATTAAAAGCCTGGCATTGTGTAACAAAGGAGGACAGAGTCAGTTGCATCCATGCTTCAGCTTTCCAAGAGCTGGAAGCTCCAAAATGAGACAGAAGCTTACAAGAAATTAAGGTGTAATGGTTGAAACAGTGAAAGCTGTGAGAGAAGCTGATTTCCACATGGACTTCAGTCACACAATGCCAGGCAAACCACTCCAACCCACATGTCCGTAATTTCATGCTCTTCTCTTTCTGAGCCAACAGCCTGGCTTCATGGAAGTCTGAAATGCAGGATTCGGTATCCACAGCTATGACTGAATGAGAAATCTACTTTGAACAGTCCAGGAAGTGCATAACACTAAGCTCTCTGACGAAAACAGCTCCTTGGTATTTCCAGTGCAAGACCCCATAATATACACATGGCATTTGGCTTTTGCTGATTTATCACCTTCTTTCTGTGGGAACTATGCACATTTCAGGATTAGAAAGCTATGGAGAATGGATAATGTTGTGCAGCACTCAAGATGTGATGGTGATGAGCTCCACAGGCAGCATCCTAAGCAATAATTCTTCTTTAGAGCTGGGGTTGGACAGCACACAGTAAATACTGTGCATGTTGAACCATGAAATACTACTTAGAGTATTGTGGGCAATGACTGAGGCAGGTGCCCTGCAGAAGAAAAAGAAGTTAAAAAACCTGTTAGTGCATAATTAAAAACTGGGTTATGAGGCATAAGCCCAAAGAAAGCAAGAAATAGGCTTGCTTCAATTGTCATAATTCTGAACAACTGACCTTGCATCCTTAATAGGCTTCTTTCAGTGTTGTTTCTTGTGGTGTTTTTGTGTCCATGGGCGTCCCAGTAGCTGGAAACACTCGACAGTATGTATATGTACCCATTCTTTAGGTATATCTAATGTTTAATTTGGATATCACACCCAGAAAATAAACACATGCATAAACTCAACAGAAATATCACTGACTCACCATCCAGTAATCCACCTCTTCTCTGCCTCTTGTTTCTTCTTGCTGTGTCAAGCCTCTGTCTTCCATACCCACCGTATTAATTTCCTCCTCTTTTCCCAGGGGCAGTTAAATGTCAGCCCTGTTTTCTCTGGGAATATTAGACTCCACGTGTGCTCACTACTGTTTGTATTGCTCACACAAGTACAGAATTCAATTTCACAGTAGCTAATACTGTCCCTGACTAGGCCATTTACCTGCCAAGCACTCTGCCTGCTCATTAAATACAGGATCATGCCATATGAATGGAATAAATACTGTCCTTAGGCACAGTACTGTGAACACTGGTGTGGTTTTTCTGCTTCAGACTTGTGCGACATTGAAGCTCCTGATTCCTTGTTCTCAGCAGTTTGCACTGTTTTCACATATCCACACTGCTGCAATTCAGTGCACTCCTTGGATCGCCCAAAACAAAGGGAAGTCAGGTAGCTGCACTGTAACTTCTGGAGAGATGTTGTGTCCCCCTCACATCCTCCTGTTCCTGGGACACCAGCACAATCACAGCCCTCACAGCCACATCCACAGCAGCAATTTGGCTACAGGTGTCTGAGAGGCAGAGGCAAAATTAGCTCCTGAGCCCAGAACAAGGGAACTCAGGATGCAACTACTGCCCAGCACCCCTTACAGGCACACAGGCTGCTTTTGAAAAGCCAGAAAAACTAGCTGCACATTCTTCCACTGAAATCCTCCTGCATTTACTCCCCCTGCATGGTTTTATCAGGTGAGATTATTGCACAGGGGCAGTTGTCAGCCCTTTAGAATTGGGGGGGGGG
>VYXB01006182.1:514145-551208 GCA_013397135.1 Pachyramphus minor
TGGTGAAAACTCAATACAAAAGTACTATAAACAAAATCTTTTCTATTCAATTCTGTGAGCTTTGAAGGAAAATGCGGCAGAGAACTTTACTTTTAGTGTATTGCACAGACTTTTTAGCTTATTAGAATTTTTAATTTAGTTATCTCCCACCTGTAGTGCTGGGGGAAGGACTAAGGACTCGCTAGCATCAGTTGTCTTTACCCAGGCTGTGTTGGTACCTTTGCAAACATGTGAATGAGGTCTGCAGCACAGAAATAAAGAGTCTGCCAAATGAGGAATAAACACGATTTTGAAAGAAATATGTTTCCATTTTTAGATACAGCCTGTCAAAAAGAAATGCTGCTTTCAGCTATGACATGTGATTTCTAGAGTGTCAGAGTCACTGTGCAGCAGCTCTTACAGGGATTGACAGAAGATATTTCATGATGCTTCCCAGTGAATAGAGCAAGGCAACTAAGACCCCTAAATGCACGGGGGATTCTATGGAGTCCTGCCTGAAGTACATAGCACTGCCACTTCTGGAAGTGGTTTTGCCTCCTTAATCCTGTTCAAAGCACGTTTTAACTCCTCACCTGCCAATCATGTGGAGCAATAACATTTTGAATGGCTCCAGCACCGAGGGTACAGGTGCTGCTCACTGCTACCTAAGCACAGGCAAGGATGACCTCACACTTCTTGGTCCAGGATGCAACAGAAATCTGTCAACTTTTGCACAGGCCAACACACAAAACCCAATTCCTGAATGTGGGAGAAAACATCTTTAGCAATGGAAAAGGAGCACAAATTTTCCATACTCTTGATTTTGTTTAAGACTACAAAAGAAAGTGTTGGCTCTTAGAGGGAATTCCTGGCTGGTGCTGTTGTTGGGATGACAAGAGGAACCAGCTTGTCTCTGTCTCCACCCTACTGATGCAGGAGAGAGTAAAGGCAAATGGGTCATGCAAGGGTGGATCAGGGGGTTTAAATACTGCTGTTTCATATGTGGAAGTGAAATATGTTGTTGCATCTGGAAATGCTGGCCTGCCCAACTCTATAATCAGCACACTGCTGCAAGCAAAATCTACTCTAGAGGCAGGTCTATGCTATAGGCTTCTGCCTGCATAAATATGTGGATGAGAGTGGTGAGGAGATGTGATACCTGACCCACATAGGTGTGCTAAAGAGGCTTTACAAGCATAACTTGTTTCGCTGTGGGGTAGGGAGGGGTGATAACTTTTCCTGTGATGAACAATTACAGAACATAATTTCGCTGCTGTAAGAGCATCCACATGCTTTGCTGGTTGAATATCACAGGATTCCCCTGTGCCAAGGTACAGTGTCCCTGATGGAGCAGAGGTTAGACCACAGTGTGCTCTCTAAAGGGACACAGAAAGGGAAACTCATGCCAGGGACAGTGCCAGGGAGGAGAAATGAGGAACAACTTTGAAATAAGTAGAGCTTGGAATGCTATTACCTTGCAACACATTGACAGGATTGAAAAAGGGACTTTAAAATTAAGCATGCATGCTGGGTGTAAGCCTGTGTTATTTAGTATAAGTGCCAAGACTGGAAATGTGAATTCCCTTAACATTTTTTCCCTTTCTTCCTGTTCCTCATAATATCCGCAGGAGTGGCTCACAGTGGGGAAGGCAAAATTTATGGTGCAGTCCGGAGATCCTTCATCTCCTTCCTTGGCTGCACCCCACAGAGCCCCAAAAACCTTCAAGGAGAACCTTTCAAATAAATGACAGGCAGCTCCCAGGAGAAATGCTGCCCAGCCTGCAGGGCTCCACGCAGTGTCTCCCGAGAGATAAAAGGAAGGCTGCTGGGATGTATTCGTTCCTGCCTTTAAGATGGTATCACAAGGGATGAGCAGGGCTGCAGCCTGTCTGCTCAGTCCTCTGCAAAACTTCAAACAGACGCTCCCGAGGCGGCGGGGCACGGGCTGACTCACCCGGCCGGCTGGGTGGACACAGCCTGCCCAAGCACGTCTCAACTTTCCAGCTCCCGAGTGGGCTGCCCTCAGACAGCTCCCTTGTCCTCAGCTCCCTCTCCGAGGGCTCTCACATGGCACGTTATTTTAGTAATGCTTTTGGCTTTGTCTTTTTTTGGCTCTTCCCTCTCCCCTGCAAAGCGAGGAATCGCAGGGCGACCTGCAACACGAGCGGGAGGGGTGGCTTTGCATCACCCCACACCTGGATGCACCGTGAGCAAGGTGCTAAGGCACTCAAGGGGTTTAATTTGGGTGATTAAATTCTCCAGTATTAATGCTAGGGGTGTTCCCCTATTGGAAACAATACCACGCAAAGTCAATCAGCAAATATACGGGGCCATCAAAAATTAATACAGCAGTTGCACAAGTGCTAGGAAGTTACAACCTCTTTATATTCTTCCCATGGTTTTGTCTTTCTTGAACAGTCCTGGTAGAGAACAGCAAAGTTCAGAAGCCCAGGCCCCTGATTCTGACAGGAGCAGCTGGCTTTCCCTGTGAGTCAGGACAGTGCAAAGGATGAGAGACGCTGGCTGTGAAAGCAATGAAGCTGCAGATTTTAGACAAGATTATTTTCCTGGCTTTGCCAAATTCATTTCAAAGGTGCAACTACTCCCCAGAACGACATGTACACACCAAATGCACCTATTTGCAAATGAGGAGCAGCACTTGGGAAATTGACTTTATTTCTTTAAGAAACTGCAGGGAGCAGGGGGAATACAGACCCACTGGAGTCAGTGGTAAGTTTCCATTAACAGGATCAGAGTTCACTCCATGGTAACTACACTATACCGAAAATCAACTCAAAGTTATTCTTTGTTTTATAAACTAAGTGAATGAATGCAAGGAATCCAGCTCTGAGCCCTACAAGTTTTCTGCCTCTTGCCTTCTGGGGGGTTGTTCACATACTTGAAAGGCTACTTTGTGCCTCAAGACTTCAAATCTTTTTCCAAGCATGTAAGTCAGCAGACATTTCCAATCCTTTACATACCCCACACACAGTCTAGGTGTGTCCAACCAAAAAAAATATTCCTTTTGTAGAAAAAAACAAATAATGAATAATTATCCCAGTGTTACCCTGTTCTTGTCCTCAACCTTTGGGATACTTTAACCACCTGGACAGGGACTCCACGTCTGTGCTCTGTTTTCCCTGCCTGTCCCACTGCTGACACAGGCACAGGGCAGCAGTGGCCGAGGTGAGGGGAAGGACAGACGAGAGCACAGGCATGTGACAAACTGCTGTGCACATTTAGCTACATTAGCCTTGCAGTGCACTTAAATAACAAAAAATTGTGTTTAATAACTGAGAAGTGACGCTGAGGAATGCAAACCAAGGGCTGAAAAGTAAAGGAAACTATGTGGCAAGGGCAATTACCAGTTGGTTAACAGAAAAAAAATAGTTAGCCTGCATTTACAATGAAAATAGGCACCACCTATTTCTTATTGTCATCCCAGGGTAGTGGGATTTCAGTTCGGAAAAAGTGTCTCTGACAGAGTATTACATTTTGCAGCAACAGCTTTTCACCTATAGAAAATCCAGTCCTGTTCATAAACATATTTATCTACTAGTTCCTAGCTAAAAAAAAAAGTCACAGTATCTTCTCATTCTCAGGGGTCCTTTATATGTCACAGCCTGGAAACCAAGAGGCTGACTGCCAGGAAAATGCTGAGTACCTGAACACCAAGATTCCCCAGCCTGACTGCAGCTTTCAGAGATCCCACTGAAGCTCTCAGCAGGTGCTGAAGTTGCTGCAATTGACTTCTCCAATCTCACTGTGATTGCAGTGCCTTTTACCTACAGACCATTCAATAAACCTGAAGTGGTTTTGAATCATTTGCAACAACATCTGACCAAACAAGCTTTTTACAAGCCTCACATCCCCCCTATGATGACTGTAAGCCCCACCTGTAGCCACGGAAGAGAAAACCCACAGACACTGCTCTGGAAAAAAGAGCTGAGAGAAACCCACGTAGTAAACCAGTCTTACACCTGTGCTGATGATTAAATACTGAAGTTTATTTTTTGTCTGCCTTCTTGTCACAAAATACTTTTCACAGACTTTCTTTTTAAAATATACATCACCTACAAGTTTAAGGAATCGGAGTCCTAAAAGTTCCTTGCAGCAGGGAGGGCTGGCAGGGCAGCACCCACCGTGGTTCCTGGGACACCAACACTCCCACACACAAACGAGCAACAAACCAAAACACGGCGGCCGATTCCCTCCAGCTGCCCACAGCTCCGCAGTTTTTTCCCTTAAAGGACAAGCCAGCCCGAAATGTGCGTGCCATCAGGATCCTCCATGAGAGCTCGTTAACTCGCAGCGCCTCAGATTCTGAAACGCTGCCTGCGGAGGGTTTTTTTTTCTTTCTTAAACAAATTAACAACTCTGCAGACAGTTTGCAGCGAAGTTAGACAAGTTTAACTACTACAGATTTTGCCTATTCTATTAAGTCCGGTACACCGGCTCCTTACTCAGCTCCCCCAGCTCGGGGGGTGTCCTCACCAGCCTTACTTTTGACTGTCTTAAAGAGGGCGGGGGGGAACACGTTCAGTAAAGTATTTAAAGCTCAGCAGTGTAGACAAGCAACCCAAGAATAACTCAGTGCTTTGTACAGCTGCCCACAAACTGGTCTCTATTTTATCGAGTCCCACCACCTGCCAAGCAGGACTATTTCTGCTGTCCTCATTTCCCCGCTGTTCTCCCCCAGCCACACGCACAATTCCCATGCTGGGTGCTCCAGCCCCAGACACCAGTTGTGGGGAAGAGCAGGTCCTGCCCAAAAACAGCACCCACACCTCTGGGGAACTTTTCCCTGCTATGGCAGTGCTGGGGACCACACTCCCACTGCCCCAGCCGCAGGGCTTGGGGCTGTGACACCAGCACCCCCTCCCCAGCTCCCAGCCCAGGCTGGACTCCCCTCGGGAAGCCCCTGTGCTCTCTCCCACTGCCCCTCGGGGAGCACAAGCCACCCCTCTGGATCCCGACATCCCCCTGCTCCACTGCCACCACCCTCATCACCCCAGCAGGGCAGGCCCCAGGAGCCACAGGCACTGCCAGCAAAGTCCTTCCTCACCTCACCTTACCTTCCCCCTGCCCCCCGCCCTCGACGACTACCCCTTCACAGAGAGGAGAAAAAGAGGATAGATTTATGCTTTAAATACATTTTATTTATTACCAAAATTTCCAGAAGCCAAATTTGGCATTTTCTCTTTTAATCGTCTGTAAAGATTTTCATGCATAACTTGAAACTTGTCAACTGCAACAGTCGAGTGGTTACTTTAAGAAGAGACAGAGACAAACATCCAGAGTACAAACAGCTGTATCTGAATTAACAAAATTTGTCTATTACTAACCTTATAAAGCAGGACGTGCCTTCCCTCTTATCAAAACCAAGCTGACAGATCTGCCTTTATACACACCCAACAGAATAAACTCTGTTATCGGCAAGGACGTTTTCTTTAAACGTTAGAAAAAAAAAAAACAAAGCAAAGAACGGAGTGACTGTCCATGAACCAGTCTGTGCTTCAGTCCTCTTTAATCTACTTCTTCGATGGTGGGGCCGCCGGAGCCGCCTGCCCCGGCCCCTCCATCTCCCCGGTACAATTTTGTGACGATCGGGTTGCAGAGTTTCTCCAGCTCTTTCTGCTTGTGCTCGTACTCCTCCTTCTCAGCCATCTGGTTGCGGTCGAGCCAAGAGATCACCTCCTTGCACTTGTCGAGCACTCTCTGCTTGTCCTGGTCACTGATCTTTCCCTTCAGCTTTTCATCCTCCACTGTCTGCTTCATGTTGTAGGTGTAGGACTCGAGGGAGTTCTTGGCTGCCACCCGATCTCTGTTTGCTTCATCCTCTGCCTTGTACTTCTCTGCCTCTTGCACCATGCGGTCGATGTCGTCCTTGCTGAGGCGACCCTTGTCGTTGGTGATGGTGATCTTGTTCTCTTTCCCTGTGCTCTTGTCCACAGCGCTGACATTCAGGATACCATTGGCATCGATGTCGAAAGTGACCTCAATCTGGGGGACTCCTCGGGGTGCCGGGGGGATGCCTGTGAGGTCAAACTTGCCCAGCAAGTTGTTATCCTTTGTCATGGCCCTCTCGCCCTCGTACACCTGGACAAGAACGCTGCTCTGGTTGTCTGAGTAGGTGGTGAAGGTCTGAGTTTGTTTGGTGGGGATGGTGGTGTTGCGCTTAATGAGAGCAGTCATCACTCCTCCAGCTGTCTCGATGCCCAGGGACAGAGGGGTGACATCCAACAGCAACAGGTCCTGCACATTCTCAGACTTGTCTCCCATCAGGATAGCTGCTTGCACGGCAGCACCGTAAGCCACAGCCTCATCAGGGTTGATGCTCTTGTTGAGCTCTTTGCCATTGAAGAAGTCCTGTAGCAGCTTCTGGATCTTGGGGATACGAGTAGAGCCACCCACCAGCACAATCTCCTGGATCTGGCCCTTGTCGAGCTTGGCATCACGCAGAGCCTTCTCCACCGGCTCCAGGGTGCCACGGAAGAGATCAGCATTGAGCTCCTCAAAGCGGGCACGAGTGATGGAGGTGTAGAAGTCAATGCCCTCGAAAAGGGAGTCAATCTCAATGCTGGCCTGTGTGGAAGAGCTGAGGGTGCGCTTGGCCCTCTCACAAGCCGTGCGCAGCCGCCTCACTGCCCGCTTGTTGCCAGCGATGTCGCGCTTGTGCTTGCGCTTGAACTCTTCCACAAAGTGGTTCACCATGCGGTTGTCAAAGTCCTCCCCACCCAGGTGGGTGTCACCAGCCGTGGACTTCACCTCAAAGATCCCATCCTCAATGGTAAGGATGGACACATCGAAAGTGCCCCCTCCCAGGTCGAAAATGAGCACATTCTTCTCTCCGGCCCGGGTTCCTTTCTTGTCCAGGCCGTAGGCAATGGCAGCTGCAGTGGGCTCATTGATGATGCGCATCACGTTGAGGCCAGTGATGGTGCCGGCGTCCTTGGTGGCCTGGCGCTGGGAGTCATTGAAATACGCTGGCACCGTGATCACAGCGTTCTGCACCTTGCGCCCCAGGTAGGCCTCGGCGATCTCCTTCATCTTGGTGAGCACCATAGAGCTGATCTCCTCCGGGAAGAAAGTCTTCATCTCCCCCTTGTACTCCACCTGCACCTTGGGCTTGCCACCCTCGTTCACGACGCGGAAGGGCCAGTGCTTCATGTCCGACTGCACTGTGGGGTCGTCATACTTGCGGCCAATGAGGCGCTTGGCATCGAAGATGGTGTTGGTGGGATTCATTGCCACCTGGTTTTTGGCAGCATCGCCGATGAGCCGCTCGGTGTCGGTGAACGCCACATAGCTGGGTGTGGTGCGGTTGCCCTGGTCGTTGGCGATGATCTCTACCTTGCCGTGCTGGAAAACACCCACGCAGGAGTACGTGGTGCCCAGGTCGATGCCGATGGCCGGCCCTTTGGCAGACATGGTGTCAGCTCTCTGTGCGTTGCTGCCTTGCCGGTGCCGCCCCCCCCCGCTCCCGCTGCCGCCGCGGCGCGATGTGCCAGCCTCGCGCCGCCGCCGCCCCTTTTATGCCCGCAGCCGCCGCTTCTGGACCCTGCCAGAACCCTGACGGCCAATCTGGGCGCCCCGCGAGCCTCCCGCCGGCCAATCGCCCCCGCAGTCCGCCGGGCAGCGCCCGCCCCTCGCCTCCCGGCGAATCAGGGCCGCGAGCGCGCGCCCGGCCGGCCCCGCGCCCCTCCCCGCAGCCGCGATCCTTCCGGGTTTTTCTCCTGCGCCACCGCCCTCAGCCAATCACCGCCCGTCCTGCGTGCTCGCCCCGCCCCCGCCGCGCGCCTCTGCTAGAAGGTTCCAGCGGGGGGCTGACGTCATGCCGAAGATTGACAGCGGCGCTACCCAATGGCGGGGCGGGGGCCGGGCTGGGGGCCTGCTCCGGTCCGCTCCGCCCGTTGGGACCTGCGGGGCGCTAGGGCTGCGGGGGCTGCGAGTTCGTCTCCGCTGCCGGTGTTTGTCATTGCTGAGCGCTCAGCCTGGCGCTGGGGAATTTACCCTTATTCGGTCGCTGGGCGGCAGAAATTCCGCCCTCCCTCCCTCACACACACATGCACACACACCCTCCTTCAGCCTCCCCCGTCTTATGTCAGTGCAGAACGGCCGCCGCCCGCCCCCACACCGGGCGCGGAGACCCCCGAACTGTCATGGCGGAACGGCCCCCACACAAACACGCATACCCCGCGCCCTCCCTCCATGGCTGAGGGGAGGTCCCGCCGAGCCCTGTTTTAGCCTTATTTCGGCCGAACTTGGCGGGCTGACACCCCCCGGTCTCCGCAGGGACAGCGGAGCCGGTTTGTCCGCGATCCGAGGGAGCCTCTTGTCGCTGCTGAGGGGCTGCTGCGGGGGTGCGCCTGAGAGCAGGGAACGGCAGCGGGCTGTCCCCTCCTGTCCCTGCACCAGAACTGTCTAACTCACAGCTGTCCCCCGCTGTCCCGGCACCAGGACTCAGGGAATGGCACCAGTGCGGGATTTGGGGGCCCTGTTGCTGCGTGTTTCTGCGCGGTGACCATTCTTGAAGCGTCTCCAAATTCTTGTCTGTTGTGCTAATGTGAAATGTCGTCACGCCTACGTTTAGCAAAAGCTATGGAGCTATTAACTCGGAGCTAGGAAACTGCTTTGATGAAAATATATTAAACATTAAAACTTGCTGTGGTTCCTCCAAATTATTTGTCCTTGCTTTGAGACAAACACTGCAAAATATTCCGCTTCCAGTAAGGAGGGCAAAACACCATCCTAAAAGGTTTATTTTTTTCCAGGGAGTCTTAGTGAGTTGCTCCTTTTCAGTAGCTGCTTTATAAGTGTTACTAAAAGTCTGCTGCCCTTAGACTTTAGAAGGCACGTGACAGAAGAATTAAATTTGCTGTGTGATTAAATCATATTTCATTAGCTTTGTTCCCAGCCCTCAGCACTATGTCGTAGCAGGCCTCATAGAAAATACATTACAGCTTTTCCCAGAGTTATTTGTACTCACAATTGTTACAGGCACTGGAACTCTTGATCAAAACCATCCTTTTTTCCATTAGTGTGTTTTTCAAAGTCTTTTTATAAGACATAAGGGCTCCACCTCTTTTGTGTATCGTGTATGTAGTTTTGAGGTGGAAGAGCCTCAATTACTGACCATAAATATTACACATGCTTAAATAACTATTATCCTTCCACAGATTTTTTTTTTTTTATTCCCCCCCCCCCCAAGTTCTGACGTTAGAGAAATCCGAAAGAAGTCAATGGAAAATGGAAACCATCAGCTGTGCCCACCTCCGACAGGAGCTGCTCTGTATATACTGTGTGCATACTTCTTTGGTGGGAAGGGAGTCGGTTTCTCTTGTAGTTAGACCGGTGACTGATTCATCCCTGAACCATCTCTTCCTGTAATTCACTGCTACTTCATTCAGTTGATTGTATTATATGGAGCAGGGAGAAATGCCAGGGCACTACAAAGAGCGGTGGTTGATAAATTCCGTTTCACCTGAAAAGTTGTTGTTGTTTATTATTTGTATCCTTGTGAGGACTGTCCCTTAGGAACGCTGGTAATGCACAAGAAACCTGTTTTGATAGTTGCAGTACAAACTCAGACCTTGTTATTTCAGAGTAAAAAGGGGATTCCTGCCCCAAAAACATATGTACAGAAACAAGAGATGGAAGGAACAAATGGAAGAGGAAATAACACAATACTAATTAGTACAATATGCAGTCTTTGCAGCAAAATTAGTTGGATGTCTCATTTAAGTATAGCTGTAATCTAACAGGTTTTATCACACTTAGAAGTGACATTAATTTGGCCCAAAGTTAGCTATAGTTTTATCAGCCCAGGCACAAAATATGAGCTCCAGACAACACTTGTTTGAGGGTTTCCTTGGCCCAGTAACTAATTTGACCCTGATATGGTTGTGCTGATACCCAAATATGCTGATAACCTGTTTAAGAGATGTTTCCAGTGACTAGATTACTGCTCACCCTGAGAGTATTTCCTCAGTCTTTTTTTATTTTATCACTTCAACTGTTTTGCTATAGCAATTTGGGGAAAAAGATCTTGAAGGAATGCATGAGCACACCATTTTAATGCCAGTGGTGTAAATGAGACGCTTGTGGCCATTCTCAGGAAAAATCCAAAGGTCTGTGGACTCAGGCTACCGAGTATTTCATTCAGCCTGTTGCAGAAATATTTCTTTTCCAGCTAAGTGTGCAGGTGCTGTTTTTGTCTTATACAATGATATGTCCAGGTCTGAGCTGTTCTTTAAGCCTCCACTCCTAATCAGAAGTTTGCGTGATGTTCTTGCCATTGTCTCTTACTGATGTCCTTAGAGAAAGTCCAGTCTAACGAGAGGGAGCAACCTCTAAAACCTCATTAGACTTATTCTCTCTTCTCAGCAGAGCCATTACCAGCCTGCTTTTTGTCAGCAGTTTGTGAACCAACTCATCCATGCAGTCATTCTCTCATATGGGAAGAGACACATGATTCTCTTTTATGTTGCTTCATATGCAGTCATGCTACAGGTGAGCCAAACCAACTGGTTTGGAAATTAAAGAGTGAGCTTTGTGGGGAGGACTTCAGCACAAGTCTGATTTTTGCTTTAAAAAAACATTTGCTGTTATTCCCCCATCCTGAATCTGTGAGCTGTAACTTCCAGAAAAGCAAGTTGGCACTTCTGGAAGTGGCTGGTGCCTTTCTGATCCATTAATTTGTGTTTAGGATCAATAATGCACCCTTGTCTCCTGTTTGGCAGCGCTATGTAATACAGTGTAGGCTGTTCTCCACTACACCACCCAGCCAGAAATGAAGATGATATGTAGATTTCTTCAGTGAAGCAAGAGCTAAGTATCTGGAGCAGAACTGAGAACTCAACCCTTATCTTTATCTTGATAAAAGGAAATATTTTCCCCACATGTTTCATAAGGCAGTGGAGTATAAAAATAGGACTGAACCCAAGTTACAGTTCAATCAGACATCAGTCACTTGGATCATTACGATAAAGTTGAAGTGCAATCAATGTGTGTTCAGGTCTGACAGTCAGAAGACCTTAGACCTTAAATTCTGATATCCATTTCCCTCGCATGCATTTCCCTATACCCATTTCCCTAGACAAACTACCCAGAAAATTGCATAAGTCAGATTGTATTGGTGAAAATGAATTATTTTATAATACAGCAGTCAGTTTATAAAAGTCTAAGCAACTGCTGTTCCAAGAACGAGTAATGCTTTGTCATAATACCTTTTCATCACCAAAATTCTTCATCTCATTTATATTTGCAAACGTACGTACAGTACTTGGAATTCAGACAAGAACTACCAGTGTATAAAATGACAATATCCTTCTGCCAAGCTGTTGCATTAAAAATCGTATTTATGTGGGGGGGAACTATGTAACTTATCTTGTATACATGTACCTCCAGGTTTTGTGCACAGCTGCTCCTTGTTAATTTAAAAGGCAGCCACAAGACATGATCTTTCTTAAATAAGTGTTGCTTTGTTTTTGTGAATAACAAACAGAGTTCTGCAAATCTGTATAACGTGTTTTTGGCAAATTGCACAAATGCATGATTAGTACGCAGAAGAGCAGAATACAGGGCACTGTAATTTCATACTGCCAAGCCAGGAGTTCAAAAATCATGAGTCAGATAGCCTAAAATTATAAACCCAGTTTAAAATTACGAGCTTAAAAAACGTACGTGGCTTTGTTCACCTTCTGGCTTTTTAATCTTTAGCATATGTTCAGATTACACTTTTAGGATTTGCCATGTAATTGGCAAATCTAATTTTTTTTTTAATAAATAAAATAGCTGATTACACCATCTCACAACTGAAACCAGGCTGGCTCAGGTTGATTAGACTCAATAAAATCATGAAAGTTGTCAACACTGATTAAACTACTGTTTGATGTTTCAAGGAATAATTATTTTATAATTAAGTGGTTTTAAAGCACATTTATTTACATAGACTTCTGACAGTTTGCTGAGGCATGATTAAAAGCTGAGGTTAGTATCACTAGTGCTCACTAGATAAACTGGTGTGCCGTGCATTTAAGGGAGTCAGTTCTTTATTCCTTCCTATAACTGCAGCCTCCTTTTCTTGCAGCCAGTGACAGCTCTACTGACAGTCATAAGCAAGTGACTTTAAAGCAGAAAGTTTGCAAGTAATCACAGAGTCAGATCAGAAAAGGACCTCAATAGGTCACTTAGTCTCATTTTGTGTTTAACCAAAATCTCCTTTCTTGCAATTAAGGCAATTATTTTTATTCATATTGAATGTGGATATGAGAAACAGTTGTACCATTTTTCTTTGCAACCAGCTTTTATATATGTGAAAATCATTGTATTCCCTCCACCATCTCTTCTGTAAAATTACTTAAAATCATTCAACCTGTGCTCAGAAGGGCAGCTTTCTGTTTCCTCACATTCATTGCTTTCTTCTGGATTCTCTGCATGCACCCTGTATCTTAGTTTTCAAGTGCTATGATTAAAACTGGAGACATCAGCTCATGCTTTTATGGTTCTGAAGGAGCATATTTATACTTTAGACATTTCAGTTTTTTACCTTTATTTGCAACAGCAGGATGCTGCAGACCCATTTTCAGAATCTGATTGAGAGTAGAATAACCCATCGATTCTTTTCCAGGGAAATTGAGAAGGTAGATTTGGTTTAGATGTAAGGAAGAAATTCTTCACTATGAGGGTGGTGAGGCCCTGGCAGAGGTCACCCAGAGAGGCTGTGGCTGCCCCATCCCTGGAAGTGTTCAAGGCCAGGCTGGATGGGGCTCGGAGCAACCTGGTCTAGTGGAAGGTGTCCCTGCCCATGGCAGGGGGTTGTAACAAGATGGTCATTAAGGTCCCTTCCAACCCAAACCATTCTGTGATTCTGTGCAATTAAGCCCCTGTTCCTTTACTTGCATGTCTTATAATTTCAGCTTGCACTTGTTCCTATTAAATAGTATCTTACGTTTTCAAATCACCAGGATTATTTTGAATTCTAATCTTATCTTTTAATGTACTTGAACGCTGCTTGGTCTTGTTGGAAGATATTAAAATGATATTCTGTATAGTCCAGGGGGTGAATAAAGGAAACCAAGAATTTTACCTAGAACTGCTGTGATAGGGTTAAAACAACATACTCTAATTATTGGCAGTAACTGTAAAACTGGAAAATGATGATAAATCTTAAACAAGGGAAATGGTGTACTGTAAACACAGACAAAGACCAATACTTCATACTCAGAGATCAATACAGTGGGATTAATCTCTCAGATTTACTTAAACAGTGTGAAGAATTTTCATAATTGGACTGTAGCAGTGCTATCAATTTTTCTTATTTTTCTTTATTCCTGCAATTATTTGATTTTTATTCATCTCTGTTTTCCCTCTTGTCATTAGCAGGTGAATGGGAAAAACGCAGGAGCAGATGAAGCAGGTGGTAACTGGAATTTCACCCTGTTGCCAGGACTGTTATTAACTCAGGTATAAGATGGAATTAAATGAGAATAATAAGCAGATTTGTAAGATTATTTTATTAAAGATACTGTAGCAAAGCACAGAATAAGCTTTAAAGATTATGAAAACTAACTTGGAATGTCTTTACTGATGCTCTACATAGACTACAATAGCTGAGTTACAGAACAGTCACAGCCTGCTCTAGGTGTCCTACACTTTGTATACTGTTGAAGGCCTGTCTTTAGTGGTGCTATAATATTTTCCTTCTCTGCTTCGTGGTGGTCCTACCATGCAGGTCCTTCCTGTTCTCTATGGAAAGGACATCGTATTTTCATTTAGATTTCCCACCTATATTGTGCCTTCTCCCTGTAGAGTCCCTGCTGGTATCTGGCTTTGCCCAGATATTGTCTTTGCCTTTGCTCCATAGAGCCACTGGGACAGAAGTGTCAGCATTCCAATACTGCACTGAAGGCTTTTAAAATGCCTATAATTAATGTTTAAGATGTTATGTGTTAATAGAGCTGATGCCTTCAACATCTGTATGCTGAAACTTTTGGGGGCTATGTAATTAGATTAAGCAACCACATTCAAAGATACCTGAACATCTTTTCTTGCATTTGTATAGCAACTTTATAAACTCAAAAAGAGTAAAGCAAGCACAGACACATGCCCTATACAAGCTGCAATACAGACAATATTGTACACACTTTGTAACAACAGTAATGAAAATGATGCCAAATATAAATAAAATTATAGACAGACTCTTCTTGAGATAACAGTTATAGTGAACAATGAAACATCCTTTTATAATCATGAGTAGAATTAGTAAGATGCATAAGTACAGCAGAATATAATCAGCATGTTTAGTCTGCTTACATGTCTTAATTTGACCCACTGTTGTCTGGGGGAAGCAAAAGAAATTAATATTTTTCTAATCCATGCTTGCCCTAATTTGAAAATTTACTGCCTTATTGGTTTTTTCATTATTTTTTCCCCCTATTAATTTAACTGGAAATATTAGGATTCCTAAGATGTTCAAATCTGAACATGAATGCCTAATTCTCCTCTTCAAGCCAGCTTTTGCCAGCTTAGATGCAGAACAAGGTCCACCCTGTGCCCTGTGAAGATTATTTCATATTTATTCACCTCCTTGTTAGTAAAAACTTTTCACCATTCTTGTAATAAGACCAGAGCACCATTTCTTTACTTTCCACATACAAGCACTGTGCTTCGTGGAAGGTCCTCTTCAGCTTGCAAATGATGATCATGGCAGCAGGGGGAATCAGGTCAGCTGGATCTCTCTCACCATCCTGTCCTTCCTCAGGGCCCCTCTGTCCTCAGTTTTTAAGATTTTTTTTTCACCTTTCATTTTTCTCTTTTTTCTTTTTTTTTTTAACACTCGATAGTTTAGCATTGTACATGAGTATACACTTGTAATGTTTAAACTAAAAAAATCTAAACAGTTTTTTGACAGCAGCTCTAAGAAGCCTCATTTCAGAAAAGGAGCACTCCAGCATGTGAATAGCAAATTCTGCAAACTCATTTCAGTGCAGCCCTGAACACCTGGCATCTGCCTCTTTTGGCTCTCTGCTCCAGGAAAGACTTCAAATTTGTTTGTAACAGGTGTAAATAAGAGTCACAAGTAAGTAAGTTTTATAATACAGATAAGAGTCCAAAACAACTTTTACTGCATGTTCTAATTTGACTGCTTTGGTGCCTTTTGCGACAGCTGCAGTGTGTCAAAAAAGCAAAGGTGGTGCCAACTCAGATCTGGCACACGTGGTTCTGAGTTTTATGAAATCTTTTGACGACCAGTTCTTCCTCATGTCTTCTTCAAACCTGGTTCTCTCAGTTGTTCAGAAGCTTAGAAGCCCCTATTTCACTACTGCCATGCAGAAAAGAAATGCAAGAAAAATATTAAAAGTCAGAAGCCCACACTGCAGTACTGTATTTGCTAGCACGATGTGGTCCCTCCCACCTCACCATGTGTGGTTTTACTCTAAATACCCATCCTTCAGTTATATTCAGAGCACCCACCACAGTCAGGAGCTCTTTTTAAATGCCATACAGTTCATTTCCTTCAACCCCTACCCCACCAAAACACAACCTTAAACAATGTTGTGACATTGTTTCAGAAACTTCTGTTTCTTTCTCCTTTGCCTTCCATTTTCAAAACAGTTAAAGATTTGCTGAAGAAAAACTTCACTTCCCAAACCTCACAGAAGTTATTTTTGATACTCTCTGTGTTACTTTCCAGCAGTGGTTTATGGCTTGGCTTAGTGGATGCTCAAAAAATTGCACGAGTATTATTTCCTCAGCCCAGACTTCTCATAACTTGGAACATGCTCGCTCTGGAATACTTGTTACTGCTTCATATTTGTCTTTATTTTTGGTTGTGGGTTTTCTTTTCCCTCGCCTAACTCAGAGGTAACTGTTACATATTTACTTAGCCCCCCCCCCCCAAATTCTTATTTTAGGTTAAATGCAGATAAATTATACAAGTATTTAAAATTTATGTCTCTTTTGACCAAACTATTTAATGACAAATATGAGCAGCTCCGTGTCCGATACGAACAGTCAAGAAATTTGATATGCATGAATGTAACTTTTGAGGACATGGGGGTTTTTTTGGTACGCTGACTTTTTTCTCTGGATATGTAAATTCCATTAAAGTATACGACTGTTCCACTTCTAATTTACACTTGATGTTTCTATGCACATTGTGGCAGTCCTGGACTAAGTGGTTATGCAGAGCAGGGCAGGCTTCAAGGCTGCACATGAAGCCGGGTTTATCAGCTCTCTGCATTACTTACCTGCCAGAGCATCCTCAAGGCCAGCTCAGGGCTGAAATTTCCTGGCACACCTTTGAGGGGAAAGCCTGGAGAGGGGTGCTCCACACTTGGTGTGCACTGCAGGGAGCCCCGTGTGACACGTGGCCAGGCCCTCACCCACAGCATGTGCCAGGCCCGGGCTGCTCTGTGTGTTCGGGCTGCCCTCTCTGCTGCGTCACACACTTGGTGGTGGGCAAAAAAGCAAACTGGGACAAAAGGCTTTTGTTTCCTGCCCTGAGGGTGATACGAACAGGGGAAGCAGGTCCTCGGCAAACTACTACTTTCAAAGTATTACTGGTTCTGATGTCAAATCCATGTGACTACCTAACATGTTCTTAAAATCTTGGAGGCGAATTCACTGGACCGATGCTGTTATCGCAAAGTAGCTCTTATATAACTTGCTCAAAAGTCAGGAAGTACCTCTTTTGTTTTTTTGTAAACTAACAAAGGAGGAAAAAAAGCAGTTCTAACTACAGTATGCATGTGAGCATTATTTTTCCCTGGGCAACATCAGCGTTTTGCATTGCTGTCTATAAGGATGCCGGCCTGCATTTTGCAGTCAGAGATCTCTGTTACTTGCAGATCACACACAGCTCACGCACACGACTGAACTTCATTACACCACCACCCTCAAACACATTGACTGTGCTGTGTGGGACCACCTCTGAGTGTGGGAAGGTGGGCTGCCTGTGAATATTAAATATTTTTCCGATGAGACTGCAAAAATACTGCTAATCAGTGCCAACTGCGGTGGGGTGGGGTGGTGAGCACACAAAGCTGCTGGTGCTGCCGACAGCTTGTAGCCCACACCAAGCCACATCAGAGGCAAAACGTTGTGCCCCCCTCGTGGACTTTAAAATCCCCCGGCTGCCCTAAGAACAGAAGCTGTTTTGGGGATGCACAGCTACAGGAGGATCAGCTTCACCCTCCTCTCAGCAAACGGAAACGTTCGAGCCTTTGGAATGGGAACGTGCGTTCCCAGTGAGCCACGAGATGGCGCCCACGGCCCCATTCCCTGTAACCCTGAACATCTGCAGAATTCCAGCCTTTCCGAGAGGTTACAGAGGATGCAGCTCCTTCCACTTCATCAAAGTCGGAGGAAGCCTGTGATTAGCTGGATGTTTACAAATAAAAGGAGGAGCTGGAGACAGATCAAAGATGACTCTCCAGATTTGGCACAAGACCGTGTACTTATGCTAACAGCATCTGCATGGGTTCCACTGTTACATGAAGTGGCTGAACTTGGTGTATCTCATCATGTATTAAAAATGGTTTTTTAATGCTCAGTGCATTTATTAGAAGTCTGAAGACTCAGCCAGCTAAGGACCTGACAAAAACAAAAAAACACCTCCCAGCTAACAAGATCTTACAGGCTCCATTTAAGAGAAGCACCCACTGAGCGTAAAGGGAATCAAGAAGCAAAGATAAGCACTGTTACAAAATCCAAAGGATGTAGTACTTCAGACTCAGTAAACAGGAGCAGTAGCACTCAAAGCCTGTTCTCCAGTGATCTCAGTAGCTTGGCTTGTCCAATCACACCAATGCTCTTCATTGGGAAGCCTATAGTTCATCCAGGGTCTCAGTTACTTTGGCACAGCCCAAATGACAAGGGAGAGAAGCAGATGGGAGATAAAAGATGTGGTGTGTGAACTACACTGAATTAATGTATATCTGTTCTAAGGAACATCTTTGTTTTGACTCTGTGTAACAAACCAACATAGCTTGTGAGGTCTGGGAGGCCACACTAGACTATTCCTACTCTCATAGTAGTGCTCTGTTTGAAGTTGGTATTTCTATTTGGGGTCTAAAGCCACACTGAACTTGATCAAATAAACATTCTCCAAAGGAAACTGCCTTTGAACTATTTAACTCTTTGCACAGCAAACTAAAGCCGAAAGAACTGTAACAATAACAGTAAGATCTCCAGTTTTTAAGTTACTGTTCATCAGGACCTGTGCCTTTTCTGGCAGAAGTGACTGTGGTAGCAACAGTCACTAAAATCTAAGTGAAACACAACCCCGTCTGAAAGCAGACTAGGTGGGGCTAACCCTCAGACTTGCAGGCATGCAGACTGTGTCATATTTTACAGCATATGTAAGTGTACACAACTTCTATTTAATCTACCTGATAACAATGCAGCACAGAGATCTGAGCCCTCTCCTGGGCTGTGGGGCATACTAACACAATTTCTTGATCAGCTCCAAGGGATCCTACCCTGTATTTCCTCCTCCTCCAGTACTACTGTATTTATCCTTTTCCCGAAGGAGGGATATTTTAGATTCTATCTCTTAAAATGTCTCTGCATAAGCAATTAAATGGCTAGAGAACCTCAATAGTCTGGTAGCTGAGACTCTCTACCAGCAGGTAGGAAACCCATAGGCAGGGAGGGAAGAGAGGCATCATCTTTAGCATCCTGAATAAATGCTCTAACGACAAATTGTGTAAAAGGGAGGAGCGCAACCGATTCCAGAAGTCTGGTGTATCTCCTGCCAAAACCAAAAGCAATCTATGGTATTCAGCAAACTCTATTTTTAGCCAGCGTATCTGCATTTCCACAAACTTTCATGGTCTTTGTGGCTTTTGCCATGGAGAGAAGGGCCTTATGTTATTTCTCCCATTCATTTTCTGGGGAGTCAGAAGCAGAAGTCCCACTGGTGACCATCCGCAATGTAGTGGGATGGTTACCTAAAAAGGAGAGAACAGGTATTACTGAGTTGTGTAGGTTCAACTGAACATATGAGAACTACTAAAAAAGGAAAGTTCTTAGCCCTAGTCATTGTTTTAAAACAGGAAGAAAGCAAAGCTTCCCATTAAGTAAAAAAAAAAGGCAAAACCCCCAAAAGGCAAATAGAAGAGCCAAAGGGATGAATTTTTAAAAGAGCAATGTTGTCATCAGGGGAGAAGGGGGAGAAGAGAGGGGGAAAGACTGATTTTTGCATCTTTCATGCTGGCAGCACTCCTGCAGCAGAGACCTTGGCAATGGCTGACACTGGTGGCACTTTGCCTGACACACAAGTTGAGAAACCAAGGATTTACAACAGTCCTGATTTCCAGTGAATTTCCTAAAATCCACACAGCTTCCAGGGTTTGGAGGCCTTTAAGCAATGCTCTTTCCTCATGGCCTGTCAGGAGCCTTGCAATATCTACAGAACCACAAGACACGCTTATCTAAGATCATGTCTTATTTGCAAACAAAAAAAGTACACCCCAAAATCTCATTGATGCAAATCATAGGTGAGTTTGAGTGAAAACAACAGCAGCAACAGGACTTTGTCAAAGAGGAAAACTCTTGAACTACTTTATTTTTCTTTCTCCCACCGGAAAGTCTAGATGCAGCATTGTTTTTGTGGTTATAGCTGCAGGAAGATTGACTATGGTATTAGTAAGGCAGAAGGCACAGGAAAGGATTAAACCTTTTCATTTTCCTGCAGAGAGAATCAAAGATATTGACCACATCTGAACATCGAGGTCCTCGATGGTGTGCCCCAATGGCTACACAAATCAGACAGTCAAAACCTGGCCTTGGACCATCTGCTGTTTTCTAATCTCATAATTTTGTTATGTCCCTTGAATACATTAATATGAAACTTTAAAAGCATACTTCTTACTCTTACATAGGGAATCTGCGTGAATTACTGAAAACAGTTTCTCTAAAAGCATGAGGCACAGTATTGTTTTCCTGTGTCTTTAATTAAAGAAAAACAAAACAGAATCCACCTTACAAGACATTTGAGGGCAAAAATAACCGAAACAAAAATCTGATAGCTTTTCTCCTGTAAAATTGGCACTGGTCATTCAAGTACATGAAAAGGAACATGGGGCTGTTTGTTTCAGGGATGAATATTTATAGTCATGATGAAGTGACTCCTGAGTCATGAGCTCTGTTGTCCTGTTACGAATTAAGATTTTTCTTTCTTTGTGAAAAAAATAAAATCACAATTAATTCCAGAATTGTAGAAGTGACTGTAAAAGTGGCAAAAGACACTTAATTTATGTGTGCTGATTTTTGCCATCTTTCCCCTACAAAATCTCAGCCTACTCACATGTCTCAAGAATACATTGCAGAGCAAAATTTTAGGAGTTTTCTGGAAGCTGGAAGAAAATAGAGAAAACTGGTTCATAGCTGAGAACTACAGAAATGTCAGCTTTTAAAAACATGTTCCTAATTTCTAGCCTTCAGCAGACTTTATAAAGTCAAATTAGTCATGCTTCATCTTGTAGGTCTTCCAAGTCTGTGAGAAGCATCAAACCAACTGAGAACTAGGGAAGTCAAAAGATTTGATTTTTAGCCCTTTCAGATTAAGAAGCACTTAGAAGTCAGGAGCAGGCACACGGGCGTAGTAACAGATACTGCCAGCATCTCTCTAATTCACACACGGAATTACCCTGAGCTTCCAGTATTAGACCAAAAATGAGACGACTTTCTCCCCTAAGGAAAAGCAGTGAGGGGCAGAGGGCATCAGGAGCGCTCCACAGCTGCTCCTGGGCCCACTGCTGGAGGGCAGGAAGGCCAGAGGAAGGTGGGAGCTGTTCTGGTGTTTGGCCAGACAAGGGGCCCAGCTCATTCCTGGCCCCGGGCCAGGCCAACCACACAAACCCAGTGGCGCGGAGCACTACACAGCCTGCTTCAAGAAGGACTGAGAAAGCTCCAGAGCATATTTGTGGGATGAGCTGAACACAGGAAGGTTTCCAGTTCTCACGAAGAGGGCAGATAGCAGAGATGTGTCTCATTTGTAAGAAGCTGGGCTGCCTTTTTCCTTATCAGGAAACAGGGCATGAATGTAAGAGTTCAACTTGCCTGAGGATGCTTGGGGGAGACAGAAACCGAGTTAAACCCGGGACATACTTTGAGCTCTGGTACAGCTTGTTTAAGCAAACGAGCCCCCTCCCAGCCACTCATTCCTCCCCTCATGCCACCCCTTCTAATGTGCTTGCACAAGATCTGACACAGAGATGGAGAGGGAAGCACAGCAGGAAACTGGTCCAGCCAAAAAACCAGTTCCATAGGGAATTAAAAAAAGCCCATTTTTTGATTCAGTTCATTGTGAAGCTACATAAATACATGTTTTTTTACAATGGAGAGGGTGGCACACAGGGGATATGAGAGCTGAAACTAATGGGTAGGAAGAAGGGGCTGCCAGGACTCAAGGTGACACTGCCTCCAGGAGCAAACTCATGTCCTCACCAATAGCTGAGACTCGTGATGGTTTAGCACTAGAGTATTCAAATGCAATGCTGTAGTTAAACTTTTCACATTTATAACAATGTATTTTTAACATATTCTCCAGGGCAGTACATTTTCTGTCTTCAGCTTTGATTAAAAAATATGCTGAATTGTATTTTCACTGTCAACTGAAAATATTAAATAGAGAAGATCCCTAATAAAAGCCTCAATTCTTAGAATTCTGTGATGTTCTAATCTATTCAAATCAAGATTTCTCCACAGACCTGGCTACAAATATTATTATACACAAATGTAAATACTATTTGAACCACCAAATTGCCAACAAACATTTAAAAATATATATATATTAGCATTTGAAAAATCTCCTCTGAAACTGAGAAAGAAGTGCAACAGCTTTTGTGATATTTTAAAGCTCATTCTAGGACTTCATTATTTCCCTTTTTTTACCTTTCAGTAAATCCTAAAAGCTAAGAGCTAGGCTGGATACTTATAAATTATTTTCAGGATTGCAGCCCACACCACTGCCAAAATGAGAAAAACAACAGAACAGAGAGAAGGCCTCCAAAAATAAGAAAAGCAAATCACTTAAAAATATAAGTTAGAGAACTCAGCAAATCTTTCTTTCTGGCTACGCCTTGTGCAATGTGGTACACTCACACCTCCAGTTTTAAAGATCCTTAAGTGCTTTAACACTCTAACACTCCCTGTAGTGCACTAAGGAGATGCAAAGGAACGATGTTATATGACTGAAAAGTAAAATTAGAGGAAACAGAACTCTAAATGAAATATTTTTGCTTCCCCGTCAAGTAACAGCAAAACTTCTAGGATATCATAACTGCTGTTGATTTTTTTTTTCATGTCTGCTTTCATTCTGTCTCCACATTCATTTTTATCATGGCAACACCATCACTTCACTCTCCTGAGGATGCTGTCCCATTCTGGGAAGAACACTCAGGACTGGCCAGCCCAAGGCAACCTCAACACCCAGACCTTCTCCCCGTTCACAGCAGCCAAATTCCTTCTGTCACTCCAGGCCTTTTCTTTAACACTCCCATGCTGTTCCCCTGCATGTCACCTTAAACACTCTCCCCATCTACTTGCAAGCCAGGCTGACTTGTTTATGCCTTAGCACCTTTGATTTGTTCTCCTATACTGCCCTTGATCACTTCTCAGGCTACTTCAGTCACTCTGATTGTCTCTGCCTACATATATCTGCTCTTAAACTTCCCTGCAGTGTAATTCATGCTCTTTTGTGAGCCTTAGTCTGGACATTCGTACATGTGAACTCCAAGGTTTGGTTTCATTAGAGCAGGAAAAAAAAATCAAGTCCAGTTGGAAAGGTTTAACAAACTTATTTTGTTACCACAACACAGCTTATAACTGAAAACAAAGGTACTCCAGGGTGTTTATAAAGTTAGGTAGTACACATAAATACCATCATTCCCTGTTCCTCCATTTAACTTCTGTAGTTGGCAGGTCTACTTATACTAGGAAGTCACTTTTTTTGGGAAACATTTCTGGGTCAAGTTCAGACCAATACACTGTTAACAAGGGCTCCTGATCCTGAGCAGGAGGCTCCATAAATCACCCTCAGCCCTTCACTGTATTCAGGAGTGATCCCTTAGATTGCAGAGGTCACCTCCTCCTTTTCAACAAGGTCTTTAATCCGGGCTGTGCTGTGGCCCTGCAGCCCTTGGGGCAGCAGGGTCAGCCTTGGTATGAGCTCCACAATCCGAGTCTGTGCCGTAGTGAGCTCACGGCTCCGGCCGACAGCTCTCCCAGCCAAGCTGAGTCATTCTCACTCCGGTCTCACAGGCGTCTACAGGACATTTTACCCGCTCCTCCAGCCACCCCCTCCATGCCACCTTTGGGATTTGCTTCCCACTGCACAGCTCTAACCCTGCCCCACTGCCATTGCCACTCCCTCCCACTCAGTCTTCCCACTACTCCAGTGCCACAAGACTCTCCCACCAACTCCCCCAGTGCTCTCCAGTTCTCCCTCACTTCCCTTGACTGCTTTTCCCAATCCAGCCACAGCTGATACCATGAGGGATAACATGCATGTCAGAGAATCACTATGTGCAGTGTATCAACCCCACGGCTCTTCCCCTACAGCACCTAACTGCTTTACCTCTAAGACAATCATTATAGCTAAATATTTTGTCTTTTGAAGAGTCTCATCATCACCTTAGCAACAATTCCAGTGCTAAAAGGTGTTAAAATACCCATCCCACATACTCTTCGAACCCTTACACACTGAGCTTCAGCGTGGTTTGGGATGGGGAGCATGGAATAAATCCTAAGGGGTGAAAGTTCTGAATTAACTGAAAAGCTGGAGTGCATCCATGCCTGTGCTCTTTTTGGCCCCAGTTTTGTTCAGGACTGGGTTGGCTTCAGCATCATACAAGAAAACACAGGATTAAGCAGTTAAAGCAAAATATTAAAGGTCTGAACTTCACCCAAAGCAGTCAGGGCCTGGGGCCAGCTGCCAGTTCAGGACTGAGGTCTGGTGGGGGAGCCTCCTCCATCACTGTAGAAACACACACATCTGCCAGCCAAGAGAAATCCTAATGAACATTTAAAACTGAATAAATGCCTAAAGGCAATTCATACTGATTTGAATGGTTATAGTGGAGATTCTGTACTGTGTTCATTTCTCTAAATAGTTTAACATTAAAGCTCAATACTCCTCATAATCCCCAAGAAAAAACAAGGAATCAAACTCAACTCTGACAGCAACAAGCACGTGAAAGCCCTGGACTAGACCCTCAGCTCCTGGCTCCTATTCACAACCCCACCACTGGCACAGGAGGTGATAGAGTATTTCATTTGGAAGAGACCTACAATGATCATCTCGTCCAACCGCCTTAATTGCTGATCTAAATTACTTTCCTCCCTCCACGTCTCAGTAGGAAATAGCATTACCCACCCTCTTTGATAAAGTGAGATCTGCTGGGAGAAAGCACTACTAGGTTTATTTTTTAATCATTTTCTCCACCATTACATTTTAGGATCCTTTCCTCCCCCCCACCATCACAAATCACACACTTAACAAAGGTTTAGACAGCTGGTGCCTAAGAGTCAAAGCCAGTAGTTCTCTCAAAGGCCAAAGTGCCTCACTGAATTGATGTCAGTGGGTACTTAGCAGGATTTTTAAATTCAATTAAATTAAGAGACAAGCTACCCAGATTAGGGCTCTGCTAAAATCAGAAAGGAATCTTAAAAGGCATAAAATGTCTTTACATTTATTAAGCAAACTCTGCAGTCTTTTCTTGTTATATTCTTGTTGAAAAACAGAACATTCATAAAGTACCATGAAAACAAGAAGCAAAAAAACTAAGGTTCACATGAGCCACACTCCCCCTTCCCCTCCCCGCCCAAGCAACGGGACTATCTTCACACCCATCCTGCTTTTAACTTTCCAACACAGGCAGCAAGGCACGGTTCACAACTAGGCTGAGAATGCAGTCTCCAGTGCTCATGGCCATGCTGCATTCCTAGGAACCCACCACGGCCACTCCTCCCTTGTATGTTAGGATAAGCAGGTTAAATATACCCACAGAGGTACAGACAGTAAGAGAAAGGCCAATGTCAGTTGAACAGTCCTGCTAGGACTTCAAGTCTGGAAAATGACCACTGTGCTGGGAACTCCTCGGTTATCCCGACAGTCAGTAACTCCCTTTCCCTTTGTGCACTCCAGTCCAAGCCTGTGAGGTTTAACTGAGCCTATGTGCTCTCACCCTGGGATGCACATTCCAACAAAGCCAAGAAGCAGGGGACCAGGACAGCCAGCTCTGCCCTTACAGCAGAGACAGAGCACAAAGGATTATTTCTTGGCATTGTTATAGTTTTGGTTTTTTTCATTCTGAAAATTAATCTGGGGATTATGAACAATTATGCTCTTCCACATTAATCGCTGTGATCTAAAATTTTCACATGAAGAAACAACACATGGAAATATTAAAGCACTCATCTTACGGACATGGATCCGAGAACTGTTTAATAGCAGTCAGTGAAGGGGTAACATTGTGCTTTTAATCTACAGTTTAAAAATAATGATTTGTATATCTACTTAGTAAAACAATAAAATTAAGAACAGAAACTGATATTAGGAAACAGTGAAAATGTAATAATTAAACACATGATGCTTTTCAAAGCTATATACTTAATGAGCCTAAAGAGACACCTATGGTTAGGAGGGTCTTAAAAAAAAATAATAAAAAAAGAGACTTATTTTCAAATTTTTTTTTTTCCTTTTCAATTTTTTTCTACTATACTTATGCTTTGCTTTGGTGTTCTCTCTGCTGCCAACTTAATGCTTTAACAGTATGTTTATGCTTATGTTCTTTTCAAATGCTTGGCATTATAGTGAGATCTCATATCTTTCCTCAAATTAAATTTTGCTCCACATACTCCACATGTATACAGATGAACATCCATGTGCTGCTCCAGTTGCTCATTATTTGGGAATATCTGAAAGCAGACCTGGCATATAGTCTCTCCAGCTGATAAGTGAGATATCATATGCCGTACATGGTCATGTTTTCGGAAGTTTCCTTGATCACAAATGGAACAGACATACCTGGCCATGCCTTTGTGCATATCATTGTGGAGCCGCAACTGGCGCTCTCTTAAGAACTGCTTCCCACATGTCTGACAAACAAACTGTTTTTCCTTGGTATGAACGGTATAGTGTTCCCGCAAGTGGCAGCGCTGGTAAAATCCTTTCCCACAAAGATTGCAGAAATGCTTACGTCTGTGATCCCTCTCGTTCTCTTCCAACATGGAGTTCTTGAACAGATCTTGCTCCAGGCAGTTTGACATATGTTCAACCACCAGGTTTTCAGTTTCAAAACGCTGACCGCAATTAGGGCATCGGAAAGGACAGGCAGAATGCTTGTATAACTGTTTTTTTTGAAGGCTGTTCATTTGGAAGTGACTGTCCCTGAAGTCCTCTAGCATCTCTGCAAACATCATGTCCCTTATTTCCGACTGCTCCTCGGGGTTTTCTTCTAAGTCCATTTTCTCCTCAGAATTTCTGATCCCGTTCATGGTCAGATCCTGGGGTTCTCCACAGGTCTGTGCATGATCCTGTAACTGCTTGCCTTTGACCAGGATTTGACCACACTTGCCACAAGCACATATATTTTCTATGTGTTTGGATAAATAATGAGAGGACAAATCTTCCTCAGTGATTGTTAGCCCACAAAGTTCACAGGGAGCGTTCTCCACGTCTTCCTGCACTGAAGGAGCCTTCCTGTTAAGGTGTCGTGGATTTTTCAAACACTTTCTTTCATCCTCGTCCATGGATAAACGGGGCTTTAAAGTCTTCCGAGCATTTCTCTTCTCTCTCATCTCTTCCTCAACGTAGTATCTGTAGAGCGGCTCTTCCTGTTCATCATCCAGGTCGTCATTGTCAGAAGACTCGTTGCAGTCTTTATCTGCCACCTTAATAATATTAAAATCCTTCAGCTCATCTGTAGGATTGTCCTCCGGCTCCATCTTGATGACAATCCTCTTCCTCTCAGAGGCTCTGCTTCCTTCTTCACCTGAGGTCTCGGAGGCAACCGTGCTGCTTTTCCTGCTCGTGATGTTTGACACGGGAGATGAAGAATCGTCTGCAGCTTGGCTCGAGTCCCCCTTGTATTTTTCTGTTTGTGTGGAGATCATTTTAGAAGTAGAGTCCTTTTCACTAAAGTCTATTTTCTCAGTACTGTAGTACCTGGCACTTTGGTAGGAATGCCTGTTGGTGCACGTTAACACGTGCTCATCCAGTAGCTTTTCACAGCTAAAACTAAACCCGCAGCTGTCGCAGGTGAAGCTCCTTCCAAACCGCCGCGAGTGGGACACGCGCTCTTTCGTGTGAGAGAATTTGGACGTGGTGCTTTTTTTGCAGACATCAAACAGTTGCTCGGGGAAGCTGCTTAGCTGCAAAGCTTCTTCGTCAGGCTCTTTGTTATGGGATGTATTTACTGTTGAACTTGGCGGCTCCATGCCCCACCTGTTTGCTTCGCTGCCATTTCTAGCGAGCGCGTCTTCGTACATTCTCACGCCAAATATCATTTTGTTATTCTGGGTGCTAGAAGCAGAAGATGAACATTTTAAACTAGATGAGTCTGTATCCTGTATATCTTCTAGACATTCAGGCACGTTATATAGCTGTAAATAGTTCATGGCCACTTTAAACTGTTCAAAATTGGCAGGGGCTGTCATGATTTTTCCTAAATACATGAACTGCAAAATAAGATCAAAGCATTCAGCGCTAATCTTCATGTTGCTTAGATTCAGCTGGGCTGTAGTGTGTTGATGGTTCATAAAAAACATTCTAAAATAGGAGCTGCAGGCAGCAAGGACTGCTTTATGTGCTTGAAAATAAATATCATCGATAGCGATGCAGCAGTCGCACAGAAAGCCCCACTCTCTTTGGTTGTTTAGCTGCTGAAGGACATAGTTGCTATGGCTGGTTCTTGCCATCTTGTACATCGATTATAGCCCTGCATAGAGAAGAAGATATCTGTTAAATCACGAGCACAAAACCCAAAACCTAAACGTAGGGAGGAACTGCCATAGTTTTGCTCTCTAGATCTTCCTATTTTGACAGTTTGCGGTACAGCTTCCTGTCTGGAGACCTTTGCTGGTAGCTGCTTATGAATACTGATGCCAGTGAAAACATCCATAATTCCATGTGCTCACCACTAGACTTACAAGACTAGTAAACTAATAAACATAACCACCACACATGTCAATCAGAGATATGCTGCTAGAATATAAATTAGCAAATATATCTCAAAAGTCCTCCAGCCAAGATTTGCAGATATGAATTCTGAATGCAGAACTTCACAAACTTCACAGGGTAGACTTCTGTAAAATGGCCCCAGGACAACACCTATACAAGGTAAGCTGCCTCTCAGAAACCACTCTTCAGTCTCAACTTGCCTTTTTACCTGTCAGTCCAACGGACACATGATGCAACTCATACTGGAAAACAGGCCAGGCTCAAACTGGTCTGTCCCTCCTCATTAAAGGAAACTAAGAGGCATCAGTGGAGCACCCACACAAGCTACTCCACACATTCTGCTCTTCATGGCAGCTCAGGGACTGTCTCAACCTTCCTGCAAACCAGGAACCGCAGAGTCAGACGCCTTCTGAGAAGCAGAGGGCAGCCCGGCTGCGGTGGCACGTCCCACGTAGGAGCCCGCTGCAGATGGTGACCAGGCGAGCTGCGTGACAGCCACAGGGGCTGCACAGGCAGGAAGTGGTGCACGCCGTGCCTCCAACTGCTCTCAAAACCACCAGTTCAGAGCGCTGAAATGTTACCAAAACACGTAGATGGGAAACCGGACAAAGAAAAACTCAGCAATGGAGAACTGAGAGAGGCAGCAGGGCAGAGGTGGAGCCACCGTGAAATGAAGCCTTGACAAAGACTGGGGAGAAAGGCCTGCGGGTGCTGAGGGTTGCTGTGAGTGAAGGGACTAACTTGTCCTCAGGAGAAAAGAGGAAGAAAACATATTGGTTTATATTAACAAAAATATCCAGAAGAAATGCATTGTATACAGGAGGTGTGTGTTTGATTTACAGAAGATAAACTTAACCAAGTGTGGCCAGATCCAACAGTTAGTCACAACTCACTTTGGAAAACCTTTACTGATGTACATAATCTGTTCTAACTGCATGGGGTGAGGGGGTGAGAAACCAAAAGAAGGTATAAAGAACGCCCTAACTGAAATGAAAAACATAAAGCAGTAATGAGCATTCTTAACATTTTGAAAAGGTTATCACAAACAATGCAAATAACTGTAAGAGAGTTGTACAAATAAAGTACAGGCTAGCAAATGACATATATTAAATGGCATTTTATGACTCAGTGAAATGCATGGATTGATTTGCAACCAGCTCTTTCAACTGTCCAAAATCTAAACACAATACACACACAAATGCTCCCTTTTTCTTCTTATTCCCCTAACAGCTTACATCTCCTAGGGGGAAAAATGGATAGAGAAATTAAATTGCACAGTTAGTGTTGAATTCACAAGTCACAGGCGTTGCCTGGCTTGTTAAGCAGCAAGCCTAACATTAAGTCCCCGTTCTCGATTCCACAAAGGACTGCCACGGAGGAAACACACTCAAGCTCCCAAGACAAGAACACGCTCACCCCACCCAGCAATATTCCCTACTGCCATCTCATCCGGCAGTACCTCTGGATCACCACCAGCACAGGACCTTGTCTGGCAACAGGAACCTTGAGATCTGGGCTGAACTACAACTGATGATGAGCATCTGCATGGCAGCTGCTCCTCTCCTCTCAGCCCAACCCTCCACACCCAGAACTCCAGGCCACAATAATTCTCGGACGGGTTTGGCCCAGTGATGTTCGCTGTAGAAATGCAACTCGTTGCATGGAATTCATTTAATGGCTTTCTCACTAACTTGCAAAACAGCGGCTTTGAAAGTGGGAGAATCTCTGAAACCACTTCACACCTTTTCTACAGACATGGACCATTGTCTAGGTCACTGGGTAATTTCAGATGTTTCTGTGTAGCAAAGCTCTCAACATCAAGTAATAATAAAAGTGCACTTCATATTCTTCCAAGGGGTAACGTGTTTTGGACTTGAGGTAATTCATTAGATGCTAAATGTAATTCAGTCTACTGTATGAAGAACAGCAGCTGCATAATGACAAAAGAACTGACTTCAACTTCCACATTGTAAGAGTGAAAACCAGTGAGAAAATGAGATGACACAGTCTAAGGTACAATTGGCCTCTTGGTGTAAACTCCCAACACAACAAGACAAGACTCAGGAAAACTCGTATTAATCTCCCCATCCTCATAAAGTGGCAAGTTTTAAATGTACTGTGTTTTTTCTACACTAAAAGTACTCCACCATGTCCACCAACAGCAAAACAGCAGTCCAAGCACCAAGCCTGTACCAAAAAGGTGGCCACGAACTATCTGCACACACCTGCAGACAAAAGTATTTCCAAATGGTGGGAATGATGAGTGACAGCACACAAACTCGCCTTTTTTAAGTATTCTTCTTCTTTAAAAAAGGGGAAAGGTATTTCTCCTTTTGACAGAGGAATTCTTGCAGAGCTTTCAGCATGTGGGTCCCAACACACAACAAAGACCCTTTGGCAATGGTTCCCTCCTGGGAACTCTTGGAATAAACAGCTGGAGCATGAGGTGGTTTGAGCAGGATTGCAAAGTGCTCAGATACATACCCAGCTTCTACTGCAGTAGTACTACAGGTAGGTATTAAAAGACTGTTTGAAGTTATTTATGTTAATGAAAGTAAAGGCATCCTCCCTCTGGATGCTGTATTAACCTGTTCCATGTAACTATGTATTTACAGCTGCCAACACTTCCCACCATGAGAGCCTGGGTTGGGCTATTTAAAACTTTAACACATTTCAACCAGCAAAGGTAAAACTTTCCTTCTGAATTGTCTACTTTGGACTGATTTATTTGCCCCTCACACACACCCCTTCCACAGAAAAGGCCAACTAAAATGGTTCCAAAAATAAAGCTAAGAAAATCTTTTATATATGTAGATTAATATTCTTTTAAAAATAAAAAGTTTCTCTTCCAAAATCTTTGAAGAAACACTTCACGTGGGAGAAAGCGTTATGTCTTGGATATGTTGTCATGATATAAAAATCTGCCTGAATTTGGCCAAGTTATAAGCTTGAGGGAGAACAGATAAAAAATATCAGTTTATTCACACTTACAAGTCTTGTTAGTTATTAAAATCTCAGCTTACAGCCTGGCTGAGAACATTTCATCCTCTTGCAGCTCCTTTGTACATGGGGGTGTGCCTGAGCCATCCCACCTTTTGCACAGAGCTCTGCCATGATTTTAAACTACAAAGGGGTTGATTCAGACAGAAGAAAGTAAGCTTTTATGACCAGGGTGGTGAGGCACTGGCACAAGGTGCCCAGAGACATGGTGGATGCCCCATCCCTGGGAACGTTCAAGGTCAGGTTGGATGGGGCTCAGAGCCCCATCCCTGATCTAGTGCAAGACGCCCCTGCTCATTGCAGGGGGGCTGGACTAGATGACCTTTCACAGTCACTTCCAACCCAATTCCATGATTCCATGTGCCACCTCCACAAAGACGGGAGTTGATAGTAGGCCTTGCTGGAGATTGCTCCACATGACAATTCCCTGCTGGGTTTTATCATCCCTCCTGGTAGCCAGATGGAGAAGATGCCCAGTTCTGGCTGACAGAGAGCCAGACCCAGGAGGGGATGTAGTGAAAACGCAGGGAGATTGAGAAATGTAAGTGGGATGTGATGGAAAACCTCTGGAAGTCTGAAGGGCAGGGAGAGGCAGGCTGGGAGTGGAGTGCTGAGCCAAGAGGGGGAGACTGGGGTTAGGAAGCAGCACTGGGAATTAAAAGTGAGGGCAATTTGGGTCTAAACAGTGGAGGCAAATTGCTTGGGCAGGGGACTGGGGGAAGCCAAGCTGCAGGGCCTAGGGCAGAAGGGCTAAAAACACAGAGATGCTTTTGCTGGGGAATGGGTGGAAAACAATTATAGCATTCACCCCTTCAGAGCAGGAACTGCACCTCAAATTCTCAGTCCTTCCATCCTTTCGCTATCAGGAAGCATCACAGGCTTCCTGACAAACTCCTTCCCATCGAGAGCAAGCTCTCAGAAAAATGATCGTTTATCATTATTTTGTTACTTTAATTGCTAAAATGGCAGTGATCTGCATTTATCACCCACGTGGGTGGTTCAGTACTGCAAACTATTTTTGAAGTTTGCTTTGAGAGAAAAAAAATCAGGCATTAGAATAAAAGCAGGTCTTTTTACAGAAAACACAGGATTTCAAAGTTAAATGTGTACACAAGAAATGCTGTAATTAATGCAGGACTAATTCAGCTGCCATTTACATATCATGTATTATGTATATACATATATTATGTATAGATCATTGTAAAATTTCCCTTACTCAGCACATCCTTCGGATCTGTCCAGGCCTGGATCTGAGCAGCAGCAAGACAAGATCCCTGTTCATTTCGCGAAGCATTTGGAGGATGTGAAGCGAATGGGAGGCAGGAGACAAAAAAGGAGGATCTCACAGGAGTGAGCACTGCTTGGAGAACATCATCCCATTGCTGCCAGTCCCAGGACAAGTCACTTCAACCTTTTTTTTTTTTTAAAGTCTGGTTTGCACTTTTTGGATGTCTGGTTTATTCACACAGGTAAATACCATCAGCAGTAACTAAGGCCAATGGGAGCTATCCTCTGTATGTATTAAACACCAAGTGCCTTGGAAAATGAAAGCTCCATGCAGGGAAGTTTGTCAATTAAAAATTTTAAATTATTTCTCATCCTCTTTGACTCTTCTATTTCAACGAGAGGAGAAATGCCAGCCACTTGCCCGATGGACTGGCACACTGCCTTTTGTGAAGCATCCCAATACTGCAGGCACCAACCTCACAAATCCACAAGGAACACAAGTAGCTCCAACTTGAGCAAGGATTGATTTGTGCAGTAAATGCAGCATGGGCCACACTGTAAGCAGTGCTGAGTAATGCAGCGGTGTTCTGAAAAAATATGCTAGAAAAGCATCTGATACGAAAATGAAAACTGAAGATATTTCAGTTGGGTATTTTCACTCTGATTTTCAAATTCCAAGTCTCCATATGCATTCTATTGCCCTAGTAAATGTTTATTTTTACACGGTCACACTTTGGTTCAAGCTGTTTGTCTGCCATCAGATTTTTTTTCTTTTCTTTTGAGGCACCACTTAGATACTATTCAGATGTGACCATGAACAAGGTAAGTTCCACTACTACACTAACCAAATATGTTGTTTGTAAGTCTGCTAACAAAAGAACAGGTATTTACTACAGCTCCACGCTGTCATTTCCTCAAATTCCAAGTTTTCTTAGATGTTTTAAAACAAAAGAAGTAAAAGATCCTCAAGCAAAGAACTGGTGAAGTTCTTTTGCTTGCTCCTCTGTCTTTAAAACAGACATACCACAAGGTTTAGAATTTAGGAGCCTTTTGGCTCCTAAAATTAGTAGGTGGTTTTCAAAACCCAGCATTTCCACTGCTGAGCAGGCAAAAACATAGCGCTTACATGCTTAGTTACTGGCTGCTTTTCTTTGGAAACCAAGAACAGGCTGGACAAAAGTGTAATAAATAAGTGGAGAATTTGGTGCTAATAGAAAACGAGACTGGAAAACCTCAAGCAAACAACGCCCAGTTACCCAAAGAAACAAGCACATGGGCAGCAGAAAGCAAATCTCCCATCACAGTCTGACACTGTACCCCACCCTGACGCGGGTTCCCAAAACCTCTCCTCCCTAAAGTATTTTCCCTCTGTGGGTCAGATCCACCAAAGAGCTTGGATTCCTAAATGACAGCATCAAGATCCTGCAGAGAAAATTAAAATCCTACACAAGATACATAAATTCTCTATGTGATGCCCAAGGAGTTTAAGTGTTCAGCTACTGCATCAACCACAGAGCTCTTGACAGGCTACAACTTTTACCTACACACACTCAATAGGAAGCCACTGAGACTGCTCTGGGACTGCACAGTCTCTAGTGCCTCAGTTCACACAAACACTGCAAAACCAGCAAAGAACTTGGGGCCAGGTGACCACCATCCATCTCAAGAGTGGCTAAGTTTGCGTCGCAAGCGTAGCCGAGGTCATGAATTAACACAACTGTGGGAATTCCATGTACTGCCAGGGAAAATGCTATTAAGCTCCATTATTCAGGCTATGAAGGACTATTTACCCTCCTCCCATAGCCCTTCCAATTGGCTGCCTTCAGGCCTGTTAGCTGGGAAGACGACTCCAATGATGGAGATACTCATCTTCAGACACATCCTGATGGCTGAATCAACTCATTTTAAACAGATTCCTGGACAATATGGAGAACCAAGTTTTATGACACTTGAACCAGGGAAAAGTCAGATGTTCCAAAACCCCCAACCACGAGCTGTGGGGGCCACTCATTTGATCCCCTCCTCAGCCAGAAGTTCTCCACTGATTCAGCCTCCATGTCCACAAATGAGAAACAGACATCAAAATTTAGCAAGTTACAATTCTCAGCTGCTTATTGAGAATTAGTTAAGATGTGTTGTTACACGGTCTTAGGTAAGAACACTCCTCGAAAGACATGGGATACAGTGTCATAAAAGCTTGACAGAGTAAATTGGCTAAAGCCCCACCTCAACTTCAAACAACTTCAGATCAGTTCTAGGGAGTAAACATACTAGAAAGACCTTATGCAGTCCTTTAAAGTAACTTGCTAGCCACAAAGGAGTACTCTAGAAAATCACAGTGATCTTTTATCTGTCACCTTTACAGCTGCCAGGCAACAAGGTAATGATATGTTTAAAAGAAACAATTAGTGGGGAAAAAAATTATATCCAATTTATGCCTTGTGGCAGAAAGATGAGCCTTTTTACCTAGGCTCTCCGAGTTACACGAACTTTCAACTTCAGGAGGCATCTTGGTGGTTTAACTGTGTCTTGAGACCCTCAAATGAAGTCACAAGTGCCTTCCAGGAAAGCATCTTAGGCTAAATACAAGTCATACTTCAGTTTAACAACTTGCTGGATGCACATGAATGAAGCACGGTAACTTGTGACACACAAGGCAAACTACAGATTTTCTTGACTCTTTCTGTTCTTAAATGTTTCACATTTTACTTTCAGCACATTAAAAATAAAAATAAGGCTAGTAAGGTCTCCATCCAATGAAAGAGGTTTAATATGGGTAAAAAAGGCAACAGCCAGTGAATTCTGGAGTTCTGCAGTGACACAACACGCAAAAACTACCAGACAAATATGAGGATATAAACGGTCTTCATGCAAATTATGTCAGCTGTTGTGCTGTGTCTGCAGCAGAACTCTGGGTGATGGTGTTTACTGTGCCCAAGCAGAGGCAGGGCAGGACAGCCCAACCACTGGGGAACCACTGGCCAAACTGAAAAATGAACACATGGCTTCTCATGCTACAGGAGTGTGAGGTCTGGAAGGACTCTTGAGAGGTCCAGCTGTAACAACTAAGAGAAAGGACACCAGGCTTTTATCAGGTAACTTTCACTATCTCAGTTGTGAGCAGCTATTTTATTTCCATCCAGCAGATAAATAACTACTATGGCTTTGCCCATCCCAGATTTTCAGGGCTCTCCACTGTCAGCAAGAACGGAAATCTGTGAAAGAAGTGGCTTCTCACATTGAAGTAAGAAAGCATCTAAAAACCCAAATCCCTGGTTGGCATGAGCAGCCTCAAGATAATCACTGGAAATTCCTGTGCCAGTGACAACAGTGGTTGGGTCTAATGAAAAAAAGACTTGTGCAAACAGAGCTGAAGCATCTGTTAAGTCTGTGATCTTATTCCACAAAAAACTTTCCGGCTACTAGGAAGAAGTGTCTTCTATTACTTCTCTGACCTTCCCACGCAGCACAAACCCACGTCTTCATTACCTGCATCCAACCCCCGTGGGTCGGTGCCTGCTGGTTCCCTGTTACCTCAAACAGCAGCAGAGTGCAACTAATACTACTTGCTACTCCTCAGGTTTTCTGGCCAGTCACCCAAAAATCTCTCCACAGTCTTGTCAACTTGCTGTGCTGCTGCCTAGGAAAATCTCTGCCAGCGCTGCAACCGCTCGTGTTTGGCCGGTTTTCCCCATGGCCATATGGTCCCAACGCCTCTCCCCCACTCGCCATGAAAGCTTAAGTTGTAATTTGGTAAAAATGAGAAGCCCGCATCCCCCTGCTCACGGCTGCTGTGTGGGTTTTTCCAAGAGCTGTAATGAGGAATGTTAAACAAACACCTTTAATTAAAGGAATGTTTGTTTAATGTAATTAAATGCCTAAAGAACACCGCACTGTTGCAACTCCGGATAGTTTTGCAGTGTGTGCTGTGCCTTGCGATACTGTAGTGCAAGGGAAATAATGCAAGCAAATGACATAACCTGCCAGTAAACATCCAAATATTAAGCAGCATCCAAGCCATGCTACCCATTTACCAAATGCCTACGTGTCAAGAGGAACCGGCACTCATCTGTCAGCCGAAATAGGCCAAACTTGAGAATGTGAGTTACAAAAAATCCTGAAAAACAGAAAGGAGTAAAACCCCAGCCCCAAACCCACAGCGTTTTCAGTCCCTTTTACTCTTTTTACTACCTTTCTATTCGAGCAGAAAAAAGGAGTCCTTTGAGGAACGAGACTTTCGACACCGCTCCCAGAGCGGCACAGGGCTTGTTTTATATGGGACAAAAGTATTCCCGTTCCTTTCCAGCCGCCTCCGAGGCGATCCAGCGCGCTGCCAGCCTCGAGTGAAACCCAAGTCTCCCGCCTGGCAGGGTGGAGCATTCCCTGGGGCTCCAGCTCCGCTCCGTTTTCCGCCAAACCACCGCAACTCGCTCGAAGTTTTGGGGTGTTTATTTCGTAAAGACAAAAGGAAGAGAAGCGGCGGGACCCACCGGGGAGGGGGGGCAGGCGCCGGGCGCGATAGCGGCACCCGAGATGTTTACCGCGACTTCGAGCCCCGGAGCCACCCGGGCGGCGCGGTGCCCTTCCTTCCCCGCCTCACGCCCCTGCACCTCCCTAGGCCGCTTCTCGCTCCCCAGCGCGGCATCCCCCGACCCCCGCCCGCCC